>WAAB01003344.1:29691-120368 GCA_013389865.1 Piaya cayana | reverse complement strand
TTACTGGTGTTCCGTCTGCGTCTAGTAGGGACTGGAGATTCTCCCTAGTCCTCATTTTACTGTTGATATATTTGTAAAAAGATTTTTTATTGTCTTTCACAGACTTGGCCAATCTGATTTCTAGTTAGTCCCCCTTAGTCCTCCTGCTTTTTTCTGCATGTTGTCGTTTCCTCCCTATAGTCCACCCAGGATGCCTGCCCCTTCCTCCAAAGCTCATAGACCTTCCTCTTCTTATTGATGTCTCTCAGGGCCTGTCTACTCAACCACACTGCTTTCTTACCCCACCGGCTACTTTTCCCGAACAGAGGGAGCCCCCTAGATTCATGTACCAAACAGAGCCAGTCTGTGCTGCTGAACTGAGCAAAATTGGGACCGAGCTGGCACCCTCTCCACCACTAAACAGCCACTGTGCCCTTTCAACATACTGTGCAGTCCCAGAAGCTCAGGAACCAGTAGCAGGAGTTAGCACATGTGAGACCACTGTGTGATGGGGCTGCCAGCCCACTGCCAGCACCACCCTGCCAGGCTGTGCATCCTTCACATATCTCACCATGTAGGAACACTGTGAACTGCAAACACATTTTCCCAGCTTTCTGCTGCACATACACAACCCCACCAGGCTGGGGGAGAGCTCTTACACCTCTTAAGCTGTACACTCTGTCATGTCCCCAGCCAAAAATATAACTAATCTGCTATTTTTAGAAATTATGATAAGACTGGGGCCAAAGGAGAGAAGAGGCAAGTGCACTGTGATGTGAACACAACAGTGCGCAATAACAGCCTTCGACTTTCTCCTGTCTGGTGCTTTAACAAGAACTCACAGCACAGCAGGGGCTGGAGGAAGAAGCAATGCCAGGTTATCCTTGACAATATCTTTGTGGAGGACAGGAGATATACCCTGTCTTCAGTGAAGGCACCAGGTAGACCTTCTGAGTCTTCCATTCCCACATGCCTGGTTGTAGCCAGGTAGTGAGACCTGCCCTAGACAGCCTTTCTCTGAAACGCTCAGGACATTGACTGGTAGAAGGAGAAAGGAGACATCAGTACTAGTCAGCAGGGCTTTAGTGCTTTACAAAGTCCTGGAGGGATAGGACAAGGTGGAAATGGCTTTAAATTAGAGAGGGGCAGATTTAGATTAGACACTGGGGGAAATTCTCCACAATGAGGGTGATGAGGCCCTTGACCAGGGTGCCCAGAGAAGCGGTGGCTGCCTCATCCTTGGAGGTGTTCAAGGCCAGGCTGGATGGGGCTTTGAGCTGTGTAGTCTGGTGGGAGGTGCTCCTGCCAATAGCAGGGAGGTTGGAATTAGATAATCTTTAAGGTCCCTTCCAACTGAAACCATTCTATCATTCTATGATTCTATGATTCTGTGGGTGTCCAATACACAATTCCTCTTTTTACTGAAGTCCCAAGGATGCCAGTCACAATATGGTCCTCTTGATCATAGCCAGGTCCACTTGCAATTGAAAGGGGGAAGTTTTAGATGACACTTAAGGAGAAAATTTGTCCTAATGTGGGTGGGGAGGCCCTGGCCTGGGTTGCCCAGAGAAATAGTGGCTGCCCCATCCCTGAAAGTGTTCAAGGCCAAGTTGGATGAGGCTTTGAGCCCCTGATTCATTGTGGGGTGTCTCTGCCCATGACAGGGTGTGGAACTGGGTGACCTTTAAGGTCCGTTCCAAATCAAACCATTCTATGATTCTGTGGTTCAATGAGGAGGGGATCCATCCTCCTCCCAGACTGGAACAGACATGACTGTAAGCAGCGCTGGATGGCATGGGCTCTGGTGAGCAAGCCAAAGGTTTGCCCATCTCAGTTGCTTTGCTGTGTCCACCTTCACCCACCCTGTCTCTGTCTTCCATGGGCACGCACTGCAAGGGAATGCCCTTTACTGGGTAGGGAACAGTGAGGAGCCAGCAGATGCAGGTGGGAGCAGTATCAAGAACATAAAATGAAGGCCTGGATGATGCACACAGTGGGCAAAGAGCTCATCTGAAACTTTGCAACTCAAGTTTGGGGCTATTTTTGCCCCAGGTGTGTCCTCTGCCCTATTTGTCCCTCTTTCCATCTTAAGGGGAGGAAATAGGGGTCTGGAGGGGCTGCAGGGCAGGCAGGACAATTGTATGGGGGCCAACTGCTTCATCCCAGGGAGATGGGAGCTTTGGGGCTCAGCAGGATGAAGGAGAGGGTATGACCAGGGCAAAGCAGCACCACCAGAATTTTTTGAGGTGAAGGAGGAGTCATGAAGCACTCTTAGCTCCTTCTCCCCACTGTCTGTGCCACTGCATGCCCAGCTTGCCTGCTGCCTGCAGCCACCCTCCAAGCTGACAGGGAAGAGGTGAGGTGCTGACAGCGCTCGGCAGAGAAAACGGGATGAGGAAGAGGGAGAGGTTGGCTGCAATCTCCGCTTGAAGCTGATAATTAATAAATGAAATGCCATGGGACTCCACTAAAGCTTCCTCAGATGACTTATCTGTCGTGGGCTCGGCAAAGCATTAAATGGCCATTTTCTGACAGAATGACTTCACTGTGCTGGAGCTTCCTTGACTTTGTGAGGAATATTTCTCCCCTCCTCCCACCATGGGTTTGGTGGGTTTTTTTTTTTCAAATCTTCTCTCTTTCTTCCTCCCTCCCTCGCTCCCTCTCTCTCTCCCTGGTTGACGGCTCTAGTTCATTTCTGCCTATTTAATTGGGCCCCGGATGAATTTACTCGACAGGGCCATTCATCATGTGGCAGCGGCTGGCGGACGAGCCCAGGGGGAGCAGGGCTGACAGCTCCTGCAGCCTTGGATGCTGCCTGACTCTGGAAGTTCACATATTTGGGCATTAGTGCAGCTATTAGTTTAACAAGCTTCGTTTATCCCTGTCACTACCACTTCAGCTTCCCATGTAATCATTTGAAATGTAGATTACTGCTAGACAAATGGGACAGAGCAAGAGTACACAGGAGGGAAAAAAAAGTGACATGGATTGCTTTTTACGAGCTGTTTTTTTCCCCCTCCCCTCTTTGAATTCTTTCCAATGTGAGTGCTTTGATTAACTTAATATTCACATTATTTCTATTGTAAGCAGATTGTCACCTGTGTACACTCCTTTTAAGAGGGTAGTTGGTAGGAGTTTCTTGACCCAAATAAGAGGTTTAAAGCAATTACATGAGTGTCCAGGGGTCTGAGGTCTGTGTATACCCAGTCCTTTCCCTCAGAGCTGCTGGAGGTCACCCTCTTTCAGCCAGATACACCTACAGATTCTGAACCTGGACCTTCCCAGCATGGGTCTGTACCCTGCAGTGGAAGCCATCAGTAATGTTGCAGTAGGGCGATGTGGCAAGTTTAATCATCCCTCCCAGCCTGTTTAAAAAGCTTCTGCCCATCATGTTGGTTTTATGCTGTAGGAGTCAAAGCAGACCAATGTTGTGAAAAAAATGTGTTCTTCCACTAATGATCCAGGAGAAAAGGTGATGCTGCCTGCCATTCACCTCCAAACCTGCACAGGTTGTTGAAGGCCAGCACATAGAACCAGATGTGGGGAGGCCAGTGGGAACAGGCAATCTCATCTACCCTGGATCCCAGCATGAAATTGTTTGACATCATCTGCCTTTCCCAGCAATTCCAAGACCAGCACCGAGTTTATCTTTTCAGACTACATCTAGAGGAGTCAACAATGAAAACCCATTTTACTGCAAAATGCTCAGTTATGTCCCCATCTCAGATGTGCATGCCATATTCTACATTCATCTGACCCAGTTCTTGACTCCTCTTCTGTCACTGTACAGCACAGGACCCATCCTCTGTCAGACCACAGCCTTGTGCCCAACGCTCCTCCCTGAAGACAAAGCAGGTTGGACCCTTGGACCAACCAAAGATAGGGTTTCCAGGCCCTAAGTTTTTGTAGCAGACTCTCCTTGAGCCATATCCAGTTTATCTGCACCTTTTCTGACTCAGAGAAGCCTTACTTTGCAGTATTACCACCAGTACAGTACTCGGAAACAACGTTTCTGCCCATCCTGCCTTCCCTGCTCTCTGGTTCTTCCCTGGTCTGTCAGCCACAACCAGGCCCTGGAAGCTTTCTCTAAGTTGGTTTTGCACCTCCAGTGCTGATGACATCCTTTCCCCTGTCATTCCTTATCAGAAATGTATACCTCCTTCCTACAAATCTAACATCATCCTATGTTCATATCTGTCAGACTTTGAATTTTATCATGTGAGAGATGTGTTGTTTAAGTGAAATCAGCAGGTTTTGCAGGTTTGAGTGGTCTAAACAGCCCAACACTTTGCTAACCTGTGGTATCTGCAGATTTTAATAGCACAGGGCCTGAGGCTTTCTTTCTGCTCCTCAGCTGCTCCCCAGCTAAACAGAATTCAGAAATGCTGCCACACCTGGTTGTTCAGTGCTTCTGTCCACAACAGAGAAGCATTGAAATCCATTAAATTCTTAAGATTATTTTCTATGTTTTAATTTATTTGGAGACACTGAAACATGTAAGGAGCAAATATTCACACCTCCTCCCTAAATGGAAATTGCCTAGATTCCACAGAGTGAGAGGTGGGCATGCTGTATTTCTTTGGAATTGGTGGTGTCCCTGGAATTGGTGGTGTCATTCTTGCAATAAATGTGCTGGCAGCTCTGCATCTGAATGTGATCACCAGCATCAACATGGTTCACTCTATTCATCTCCTGTCTCTTCCCCTATTTGCACAGTAAGATCTCCAAGGTGTGGCTTGTGATATGTTGGTATCCCATTCCAAGGCACTGAAAAGTGACACAATTCATTTATCCCCCCCTCCTCTGCAGTGCAGGGACTCTCCTGAGGGCCTCAGCAGCTGGCGTCTTCCCCTAATGAAAACAGCTCACAGGTCCGTGTCAAGCCTGGTGGCAGATCAGATCAAAGGCAGCTGATTTTCTTTCATCAGCAACAAGCTGGGGAGCTGAGCGACTGCTGTAGCACCCAGACACCTTCTCACTCCCCCGATGGGACAAAGAGGGAAATGCTGGCTTGGCCATAGTATAAATCTCTGTCTTGCACCATGGACTGGCTCTGAAAAGCCTTCTAAGGACCTTTCTGTCCCACTCCACTCCCGTGATGCTCAGAGGATGCAGGACCAGTCCTGCTTGTAACATGAAGAGATCCATGGTCAGTGGAAAGGGGAATTATTCTAGGGAGAATGGTAGAAGGAGAAAATGGTGTAGAAACTGGCAGTGGGAGCAACTGATGGGTGCTCCTTGCCCAAGATGAGACTGGGAAATCACAGCTTTGCAATACCAGGGACATTCCTGCTCTTACCTGGTTGAGAAGGAGCACAGAGAGTTCCCAGTCAGCTGTGGGCTTCTACCCTGCCAGGATGTATTGGCCTCGGGTTTTCCTCAGAGCTCAGGGCTCTGCTTTTTATACTGCAGGAGCAAAGGCGTTGATTTAAGGTCCTCCTGCCTGCTTGTCCTTCTGTGGAGAGAGCTGCGCCCTTCAGCTGCTCCCCAGTAGCACAGAAAGTGTCTCTCTGTTCTCAGGCTGGGCCATGACAGGTAGCTTCATTGCTTCATTACTAAATGCATGGAAAGAAATAATTGATCCAAGGCAGCATAATCTGGGATAGGTGTGCTGCAGCCAACCATCCATGGACGCACCTGAGCTCCTCTGATTTCTCACACATGTCAGCAGTAGAAAACCATCCCAGCCCAAAAAAGTCTAATCAGCAGGCTAGGAATCACTCCCTCCTACTTTCTGCAGCACTATTTTGGCCATAAAACAACTTTGACAATGTGGTTCCATAGTCAGAATCTTCTGAACCAGCCTTTCATGAGGTGCCTGTGACTTTTAGGGTAAAACAGACCCTCCAACGTCCCAGGGCCATTGTACATTAGTTTCTCTCTTCTTTTCAGGATGGTTCAGCAAAGGTCTCTCCCCCAGTTCTCTGTCAGGAGCCATTAAGTTTCTGGGTTCAGATCTTCATAGAATAGTTAGAGCTGGAAAGAATCTTAAAGACCATGCAGTTCCAACCCCCTTGCCATGGTCAGGGACACCTCCCACCAGATCAGGCTGCCCAATGCCTGATCTAATCTGGCCTTGAACACCTGCAGGGATGGGGCAGCCACAACTTCTCTGGGCAACCTGGGCCAGTGCCTCACCACTCTCACACTGGCAAAATTCCTCCTTATGCCTAGTCTAAATCTTCCCCTCTCCAGTTTATACCCATTGCCCCTAGTCCCATTGCTACAAGTGTTTGTGAACAGTCCCTCCCCATCTTTCTTGTAACCTCTTCAGGTACTAGAAAGTTGCTATAAGATGTCCTCAGAGCCTTCTCTTCTCCAGGTTGGATGAAAGAACAACCCTAACTCCCTCAACCAATCCTCATCGGGGAGGTGCTCCAGCCCTCTGATCATCTTTGTAGCCCTTCTCTGGATCCATTCCAACAGCTCCATATCATTTATGTTGAGGATTTCAGAACTGTATGCAATACTGCAGTTGAGGTCTCACAAGAGAGGTATAGAGGGTAAGAATCCCCTCCCTTGTCCTGCTGGCCATACTTCTTTGGGTGCAACCTGGGACATGGTTGTCCTCCTGGGTTGCAAGCATGATTTGCCTGCTCGTGCTGAGCTTCTCATCAATCAGCACCCCAAGCTCTTCTCCACAGGGCTGCTCTCAATCACGTCATCCCCCATCCTGTATTATTTCATCCTGATGAATCCAGATGGAGCCTTGGATGCAGCAACTGCACTCACAAAGAAAAGGTCACCATTGCTGGGGTTTGTCCAGCCAACAAAGCTAGCACAAGAACTCTCCAGAATAGGAGATATTTTTCTCAGTCACCCTGTTCCCCACCACCCACCTGACATGTTTGATGCTCTTGGAACTCCCATGCCCAGGAATTTGCCTGTTACTGTTCCATGACACTCTTTCAGTCAAGGAGAGGGACACTCTCAGTGAGGACTTGAGTAGTTTAATCTGAGGCGTGACCAGGTGCTTGTTTTGCAGTCACTTGCCTGGTCAAGTTTGGCCCTTCTGCATCATAGGAGAACTGGCAGTCATTGTCTTAATTGTTATCAATTACAGGCTATTAGTTGATTGTTAATAAGCCATTAAGTAACCAGGAATAGTTGTAAAAGGCCTTATGGTTACTGATTTCTCAAGGCAATTGTTTCGAATGAAAACGTTTTCTCCAACCTAACAAATACCTCTCCAAATGAAATCAGCAAGGTGACTTGTGTGTTGCAAAGCCAGAGAATAAGCCCTAAGGTAACACACTGACACCCCTTGATAGCTTTTTCTTTAAAAACAGGCTACTGAACTACAATGCTGCGGTTCCTTATGACCTATCAACAGGTCTGGGGCAGGGTTTTACCCAGTCAAATGCTGATGATTCCTTAAACTGCATCCCCCAGTCCTTATGAAGCTTCTTCTCTTCCCCCCAAGTATGCAGGCAGTTGGGTTGCAGAGAGTGAGCTGAGCCCTGCTCTCTTAAGGTTCTTGGGAAATACTGGATTTTTCTCTATCTGCCAGTACTATCAGTACCCACCTCCCCTGGGTGTGTGACCCATCCTCCTCTACTTGGAATACAATGTTTTCCCCAAGGTGTTGTATAGAATCATAGAATCACAGAATGGTTTTGGTTGGAAGGAACCTCAAATCCAATCCAGTTCCAACCCTTGCCATGGGCAAGGACACCTCCCATTAGATTAGTGGCTCAAAGCTGCACCCAATCTGGCCTTGAACACTTCCAGGGATGGGGCATCTATGGCTTCTTTGGGCAAATTTCTAGGGCATTTACCCCAGGTTTTGCCTCCACTCATCCTTTGCAAAACATCCCACAGCAACCTGCACTCTCATGTCAGTCTCACTGGGGGAATCTGAGGATGTCTTTTTAAGAGTGTCTGTGTTCTGCTGAGGAGAGACTGTTGCTGCTGTCAAATCCAATCCCAAAAAGCCATGACCACTGTCGTCTCTTTTGTCCCTAAGATGCAATGCAAACAGATCCAACCTGAAATGATGGAATGGGAACACATCCCACCAAAACAGCTGTTTGAACAGGTCAAGGGTCTCAATTTGTTTGCTTTTAAATTTGAGGCCCCAAGCCCAACAGGCAATCCACAGGCGTCTGAGAAGTGGAGGAGTTCCTATCTGCTGGAACAGCAGATCTGACAACAGGCAACTTCTCTCACCATTTGCCAAATGTTTCTCTTTCCTTTACGCTTCAAGGCAACAAAAAACCCCCAACACTTCAGTCAACACTGAAACAGTAATTACAAGACTGGACTTTACAAATGGAACATAAATAAAATTACATAGCTAATTAAGACATATCATGAAGTGAAACTTGTTTCTATGATGCTAATTTCATATTTCACCACCCTGTTAAATAGATTTGATAGTCTGAAAACAAGCCATTCGTGTTGTGAGAGAGGTTTCAGAGAGCAGCTACTGTCCTCCGCCCTGCAGGATAAGTCAATTTTTGCTTGGGGGTTAGTGTCACATACTTCCACCATTTCAGTGGAATATGGGATGTGGGTCACCATTTGGCAGGCAGTGACAAAGGTGGAAGGTGGTGTTAGGTGACATATCCAGCAGCCCCAGTGAGGTCTGTGGCCCAGGTGACCATCACAGGACCACTGCCACAAGCCCAGAGGAGCACAGGGGCACAAAAGCACCTAGGAACACAAATTAGAGACTCAAAGGGCACCCTGTCCAGGACTTCCGATAGGCACCACAGACCAGCCCGAAGCTCCTACAGCATCTCCAGTGCTGACAGCTGTATCAGGAGGAAAGCCAGACAAGGGGGTTTGCCACAGTTCTTCGAGCACTGGTTCAGTTTGTGCCTGGTGCTCTGGTCTGAGTCTCCATGTTTCCCCAAATTTAGGCTTCTGTTTTGGACTCAGAGAGTGCACAGGGTTTGCTGCTGATGTTATTGTTTGCCTCAGGGAAATTTTACTCCATGAGTCATTCCAAGTGCTCAGATTTACAGAAAACAGACCACTTACTGGGGGTCTATGGATGGCATCAGATCTGGGATACAAAGCCCAGCTGTCCTGGTTCCCATTCCTCTGACCATTCAGGATGCCTTGAATACAAATTAGAGATGTATATGAAGCAAGCATGTATTCATGCCTTCCCAATTTAATGAGCTTTTTCAACACTGTTTCCGAAATGCACAGCTGCCATCAGGGACAGGATGCAACCCTTCTGTGGGAACATCAAGATTTTTTTGTCACTTTGGCTCTTGGAATTTCCACCAAGTGGCGTTCCCCTCTCCTCACCATGGACCTCATATCCTGTGGACCCACAGAACAGGGAGGTGACCCCACAGAAGCAGTGCTCTGGCTTGAAAAAGCAGAAACTTTTTCCATTTGGCACTTTCCCTCTCAGCTTAGTGCTCATCTGGGTGTGATTCTTGACGTGTTCGTGGTAATGACACAAAGCAATGAAACCAACGAGTCGTGAATCAATGCAGCTTTTTACTTTTGTAAAAGAGACATAAACTGAAAACATAAAGATCATTTTATCTTTATTAATAGTTTAATGCATATGAGAAAGCTATTTGACATTTTTTACACCTCCAACTCTTTTCTTCATGCATTGCTGAACAGGCTGCACCAGGGTTCATCCACTTAAATCCATTTCATAACTCAGTAGATATATACAAAAGGATTTCAGGATACAGCAGTACTTAACTAGCTGTATTTTTTAAAAATCCATCCATTTCCTCCCTCAAACTTTTCTGGTTAGAGATTAAAATCATAGAAATCAGGGAATCATAGAATAATATACTAGTTTGGGTAGGAAGGGAGCTTAAGGATCATTCAGTTCCATCTGTGCCATGGGCAGGGACACCTCCCACTAGATCAAGCTGCCCAAAGACCTGTCCAACCTGTCCTTGAACACCTCCAGATTTGGGACATCCACAACTTCCCTGGGCAACCTTTTTCCAGTGTCTCACCACTCTTATCATGAAGAAATTCTTCCTTACATCTAGTCTAAATCTGCCTGTCTCCAGTTTATACCCATTGCCCCATGTCCTATCACTACAAGCCTTTGTAAACAGTCCCTCCCCAGCTTACTTGTAGGTCCCCTTCAGGTACTGGAAGCTGCTCTACGGTCTTCTTGATGACTTCTCTTCTCCAGGCTGAACAGCTCCAACTCTTTCAGCCTGTCCTAGTGTGGAAGGTGTTCCAGCACTCTGATCATCCTTGCAGCCTCCATCTGAACCCATTCCAGTTACTGCTAATAAAGAAAATGAATTCAGACATGGTATTTAGAGTAAGGAAGCCAGTCCCATTCTACTTCCCTCAGAATTTTGTTTACAATATTCCCTGTCCTTACTAGAAAATGGCTTTGGTTTGGGGTGTAGTGGGGGTTACTTGGCCCAAACATCCCTCAGAGTGATCTTTTGGATGTTTCTTTTCAAATTTCTTGCCATCAGCCACCAATATTTGCATTTCATTGACATAATTCATTGCAAAAGAATGATGTTATTGCTGCTGTACACTGAAACTGCAGGAGGGAGGCTTTAAACACACATCACCATGATACACAGTTGTTACAGCAGTCAGACTTTGCCCATGTCCCACCTTGGTCTCATCACTCCTTGGTACCACCACAACCCAGCTCCTGACACTATAGCAGGGTGCTTCCTCCTTTCTCCTTCATTGCCAGCCCCTCTTCTCCTCCTCCTCCTCTTCAGGACCCTTTTCTGCCTACCCAGGCAAGAAAAATCCACACACATGTGAATGCTTCTGTACCAGACAGAAAAACCATTGAGAGACGAAGCTGGAGCATCTCACAGGGATGGATCCTGGAGAAGAGGAGTGATGGCAGGCAAAGTGTGCACTGTCGTGGGCGGGGCTGTGAGCAGGGGACCCAGATGGGGTAAGGGCAGGGGCGGTGGGATTCATGCTGCAGAACAAGCTAGGAATTAAAGTTCCAGGTCAGCCAGACTTGTGACATGTCCCCACTACCTGTCCCAGTGTCCAAGGACAAAGGACACCTTCCAGGAGCTCTCTATGCCACTTTCATGATACTTGCTGCAATATTTGTCTTGGTGTCAGAGGTAAGGAAGGTGTTTTCCCACCATTTCACCTGGTTTCATGGTGTTTTCTGACCCTGAACAGAGCAGAACAAGCCTGGCTGCAGCTCCATGAGCTGGAAGCGCCCCATGAGAGCCCTTCTTCTGAAGCAGCATTCACCACACCAGGAACACGGGGTAAACCCTTCCTCAAGTCTGGATTCCCAGTGCCTCTTGGGGACCTTGTTTACTCAGATAGCAGTCTTACAAATTACTAATCAAAAATATTTTAAAAACTACTTTGCATTTTCTGGAAGTTGTTATCCTATTCAGCAAAGAATCATCTGGTGTCTTTATAACTTACACAATTACTGTTTTGATTAACAACAAAAATTGATGAGCTGGCCTTTCCAGGAGCCATAAGCAGAGTCAGCCAAGCAGAAAATACAAGTGAAGGGAAAACAATTAAAAGTTATTTTAATTGTTACATTGGAGTTGACTGTTATATTTACATTTTTTTTTTCCATACAGTGAGAAAACCTCTGCTGCAGAGACAGCACGGCTCTTCCACTGACAGCATGTGGGAACACAAAGTCAGAGTTTCATATTGGTCACATTAGTTCTGAATTAGTAAGCAACATGCCTGTGGCAGGGGTTGTTCAGTCTGGAGAAGACTGTGGGGAGACCTTAGAGCATCTTCCAGTACCAGAAAGGGGCTCCAGGAAAGATTGTGGGGGGACTTTTACATAGGAATGGAGTGATAGGATGAGGGGGAACTGCTTTAATTGGAAGGGGGAAGATTTAGACTGGACATTAGGAAAAAATTCTTCACAATGAGGGTAGTGAGGCCCTGGCCCAGGTCACCCAGGGAAGTGGTGGCTGCCCCATCCCTGGAGGTGTTCAAGGGCAGGCTGGATGGGGCGTTGAGCCCCTGATCTAGTCGGAGGTGTCCATGCTGTCCTATGGCAGGGGTGGAACTAGATGGGCTTTGAGGTCCTTTCCAATCCAAACCATTATTTCATTCTATGATGATTCTATGAATTGTGAAATAGATAAATATGGTAGAGAACAATTTTCTTAGCTGGGATTATGTTGCTCACAGTTCAAAGCAGTGGCATGAACCATGCTGAACCAGGGGTAATGCAACAAGAAAGGAAGGGGCAACATGCACACTCTTTATAAAATGCATGTCATGGTAGGGAAAGCTGCTAGCAAATTACTTGAAACACACAAATCACACTAACAAAAAATTAGAAAGCATCTTGTAAATGCTATTATGCTGTGGTTGTGCCCTAAAATGCTTAATTTTGTAGAGGGTTGTAAATGTTGGTGTCTGGGTGCAGTAGAATTTAAAGAATTAGCCAAGTTCTTCTCATTTAAATTTTATTGATTCTACAAAGAGGTGATAATATATTGGAAAATCACTCACATGTCAGCATCTACACATGGCTGAATAGCTGCAGAGGAAGAACTCCAGGAAAACCAGGTAGCAGAGATCTTGTGTGAGACCATGAGAATGTCCAGGTTGGGTCTGAAGATCTGGATTCTATAGTGACTCCCTCTATGTATAGACTGGGCTTCCCAGTACTAGAGACAAACTGGAGACAGAGCCCAGTGAAGAGCAGCTAAGATGCTGAAGGGTCTGAAGCATCTCCCGTGTGAGGAAAGGACTGAGGGAGCAGAGAGAATCACAGAATGGTTTGTGTTGTAAAGGACCTCAAAGCCCATCCAGTTACAACCCCCTGCATGGGCAGGGGCACCTACCATTGGATCAGGGGCTCCAAGCCCCAGCCAACCTGTCCTTGAACACCTCCGGGGATGGGGCAGCCACAACTGCCCTGGGCGACCAGGACCTCCCCACCTTCACAGGAAAACATTTCTTCGTAAGATTTCACCTCAATCTCCCCTCTTACAGCTCAAAACCATTCCCCTCATCATATTCCTCCACTCTCTGACCAAGAGCTCCTCTCCAGCTTTCCTGGAGTCCCTTTCCATACTAGGAACTGCTCTAAGGTCTCCCCAGAGCTGAACAACCCCAATTCTCTCAGCCTGTCCTCATAGCAGAGATGCTCAAGCCCTCGCATCATCCCTGTTGCATCCTTTGGACTCACTCCAACAGATCCATGTCCTTCCTGTGCTGAGGACTCAAGAACTGGATGCAGGGCTCCAGATTACTCTTGTTCTTCCTACTTGGAAAACTTTATTTTCCAGCCAACAACCAGGACTGGTTAATACAGACCAAATTTTTGTCTGCTGTATAGCAACAGCAGTAGCATCACTGCAGTCAAGGATGAAGGGTTGACCAGCAGATGTGTAGCCTAGGTTTCCTGATACCCCAAGGCCAGTCTCCTGACTCCAGTGACCCAGGAGGTTGCCATGGGTGCAGGGGCATTTTCCTTTGGTGCCACAGGGAAAGCTGGTAGCATGCGACCAACAAAGATTTCCCTATCAGTATTTATAACACAAAAGCCAAAGGATAAGCACCAGTGCACGCTTTTCATGCAGGCATCTCAGATTGTTCTTCTCAGAGGACAGATCCCATCACTGTCACTGTTTGTTCACTCTACAGGAACTTGGATATAAAAGTTTTATTCGTTTTTTTCCCCCTGCTCTGAACACTGCATTTTACCCAAGATTTTTCCTTTGTATTGTTTTATATATTGATTTCTGTTATTGATACTCAAGAGCTTTTATACCTCTGCTCATCCTGAGCAGGTGCACTAAACAAACTTAATTTTTCACCTTTCACAGCCTAGTAGCCAGCATGATTGTTTTTAGTCAGGGAACTTAAACCAACAATCCCAAAGTCAGTCCCTGAGCCAGTCCTGCACCTTCTGGATAATTCAACAAATTAGCACATGCAGGGTGTGTTGAGATAAGTAAGATGAAAGATTTTGTGGGGAGAATATTGTGTAAAGAAAATGAAGTATTAAACAATGCTTTTATAAGGCAAACAGGGGCAGACTTGTACTGCTGTTTTCACACAAGCCAACTAAGCATGCAGAGGGCTCTGCTTTCACCATCAGAACTGTCCTCCAGCATTCACACAGAACAGACTGCTACCCCCCTTTTAGATTAGATGTTTCCAGCTACATTTGTAATAGCCACACAGCTCTAAGTGTTGCGATACACTCCTTGTTTTTCCCTTGCTGTGCCACATGTCCTTTGCACACCTCGCTCCCTCTCCCACTCATGTGCCAGACAGACAGAAAGTTGGTCCATCAGCCCTAGCAGAGGACCAATGACATACCAGGATTTCTCCTCCACCCCAGAACAGCCAGCTCTCCTCTTTATCTTGATCACACACAGGGAAATGGAATGCTGGCAGTAGGAATGAAGGCAAATTATTCCACTACCTGTATGGAATTTCTTATGCTTGCTCAAAAATGCCAAATAAAAAGGGATGCACA
Source organism: Piaya cayana (assembly GCA_013389865.1). NCBI lineage: Eukaryota > Metazoa > Chordata > Aves > Cuculiformes > Coccyzidae > Piaya > Piaya cayana. The sequence continues at coordinate 105,973 of WAAB01003344.1, read as the reverse complement.
GTCACACAAGGAAGCTTGTAGACAAGCTCAGCTGTAAACATTGTATGAATATGAGTATGAAGTTAACCATCATTGTAGAAATTTTGTCAGTCTCCTTCAAGAGCATCTTGCACACAGGCCTCAGAGGGTTGCTGAGAAGACATCTATCAATATGCAGTTCTCAGGACTTGATGCTCAGTGGGGGAGACTCCCTCTCTAGCTCTGACCTGCAGACCTCTACTGCCAGGTTCCCCTTGGCACAGGAACAGTGTTGTCACACCAGTGTAAGTGCTCATCCCTGGTAGTGGAGACAGCCAGTGGTGGGTCTGCCCCACAGGAGGCTGTAGTCCTTCCCCATGACAATGACTGACTCCCCATTTGGGACTGGAGCACAATCATAGAATCATGGGATGGGTTTGGTTTGGAAGGGACTTCAAAGGCCATCCAGTTCCTCCTCTGGATCGGGGGCTCCAAGCCCCATCCAACCTGCCCTTGAACACCTCCAAGGATAGGGCAGCCACCACTGCTCTGGGCAACCTGGGCCAGGGCCTCACCACACTCAAAGGAAAACATTTCTTCCTAAGATCTCATCTCAATTTCCCCTCTTTCAGCTGAAAACTACTCCCCCTCATACTATCCCCACACTCACTGATTAAGAGTCTGTGTCCCACCACCCCCCCAGCTTTTCTGGAACCCCTTTCAGCACTGCTCTAAGGTCTCCCCAAAGCTTTCTCTCCTCCAGGCTGAACAACCCCAACTCTCTCAGCCTGGCCTCATAGCAAAGGTCCTCCAGCCCTCGCATGATTTCTGTGGCCTACTCTGGACCCATTCTAAACAGTTACATGTCCTTTTGTTAGTACTAAAAAAAAAAAAACGATGCAGAACTCTAGGTGGGGTCTCACCAGAACAGAGCAGAGGGGCAGAATTCCCTCCCTCACCCTGCTGGACCCACAGCTTTGGATACAGCCTAGGACATGATTGGTTTCTGGGCTGTGAGCACACACTGCCAGCTCATGTAGACCTTCTCGTCCACCAGCATTCCAAAGTGTGCAACTCCTGTTCCTCTCCCAAAGACTGGAGTGAAGCAACATTAAAAGCGGTTCACAAACTGAACCAGAGCCCACATGCAGGCAGACACGATGTCTTGATGTGAAGCACCCACAGCAGGTCACATCGGTCCAAGGGAATGTGTGTAGGGAGGCAAGAACAGCAGCCTGGACACATTTTGCCCATACAGAAAACTTCAACATGCCCCCCCACCAAGAGACCCTGCAGCCTCATCTGTGGGATTTCACCTCTACCTGTCAGCTTCTTACTCTGCTACAAGGAACAACCTTTAATGCATATTCTGGAACCAGGCTTTACAGAAAAATCCACCTCAAGTTTCTGCAGTACTGGTGTGGTATTACCCAAAGACATGAGGCTGGCATGCCAAACCTCTGCCTTTTCTTACTGTATAGACACTCTGAATTTAATTTTGTTCCTCTAATAGAATGTTTTATTATCATATGCTTGCATCAGCTGTATGTAAATGAAAAAGACCTTAATGTGTTTGTTAATGAAAAAGTTACTCTGGTATATTAAAGAAGAGTTTATTTAACTTAGTTTAATTTAAAGGCCACTTAACACACTCAGCATTAATGATCTACAATAAATGTATTTCTTCAAAGGATTTCTCCATTATCGGGTATTCTTAGACAAGAGTCTACATTGCATATATAGGATTTAGATAAATTGCTGCACTAGGTAACACAATGTGATAAATGGACATTAATTCATGCTAAATTAAGATGGAATTCCTTCAGAGGAATTGTTATATCCCTATGAATATAAAAGACACCTTCTACATCTGAGGGTTTCCTGGGAAGCCAAACATTTCTGTGTGTAATACCAAATTTCAGATGTTTTCGTTACAATAACATTAATCATGACAACTCCATTTGTCAGTTTCACTCTAATTAAGCATCGCTGCCATAATGGGCTGTTATTTTAAAGAGTTATCAGGGACTGTTTACAATGGGTTTAATAGTGTCGGGAGCTAGAATTTAGGACTTTCCTATCAGGTGTGACTTTTCCTGTGTGGTGGGGTGGCAGATGCTTAAAAGGAACACCCCATGGTAGTGGTGGCTGGAGCATTCCTTTCGGTCTAACCCAGCTGTTACCAGCTCTGATGGGGATGGGTTCATTTTTTTCACAGCATCCTGTGTGAGGCATTTTGGGTTGCTGATGTTCAGCTGTGGCTTAGCACAGTTCTTGCACAGCATCACTGACTCCTGTTTCTCCCACTATGCCCCACCAACTAGTGGGCTGAGAATGAACAGGGGTCTGGCAGGGGGCAACTGGCCTCAGCTGACCCAGGGGACCACACACCATGAAGAATCACAGAATCCTTGAATGGACTGGGTGGGAAGCGACCTCAAAGCCCATCCAGTTCCACACCCTACCATGGGCAGAGACACCTCCCATTGGATCAGGGACTCAAAGCCCCATCCAATCTGGCCTTGAACCAGGGATGGGGCAGCCACCACTTCTCTGGGCAGCCTGGGCTGGGGCCTCCCCATGCTTACAGCAAAACATTTTTTTCTAGCATCTCATCTCAATCTCCCTTCTCTCAGCTCAAAACCATTCCCCCTCTTCCTATCCCTGCACTCCTCGATCAAAACCTCCTCCCCAACTTTCTAGTAGGCCCCCAGCAATGAAAGCTCAGGGACAGGAGGAGGAAGTGGAGATGTCCTCAAGACTATGACTTTGCTCTTCCTAGCTTTTGCCTGCTGATGGGGAGCAGGGCATGAGCACCCTGTTTTGCTTTCTTTGTACACAGAGCTTTGCTTCTCTTATGAAACTGTCATCGTCACAACTCAATTATTTTTCTTCATTTTTCCCCTTCTGATTCCCTCCTCCACCCCACCATATGAGTTCTGAGCAAGTGTCTGGGATGGATTAGCCAACCACACCCAGGAAGAGAACCTGAAGCTATGGCCTGGTAGGACACTTGCACATGAACTCCATTGGTGGTATCAGCACCTAACTGGTCTGCACCCAAATTCTGATCCCTTTTCTCCCACCTTTGGCTGAGTCATTCTCCAAACAGCCACCTTCCTGCTGCTGAGAATTGACAAAACCTTCTTTTGAACCCTTTTATCTTTCCAGAACCCTCCTCAAACTTAGATTCTGTTGACTTAAACTGTATTTCTGGTGCCTCACTTCCAAGAGCTGTGTTGCCTTACCCTGCTCTAGCCCCGTGGACCCCCTACAAAAGTCCCAAGGGAGAGGATTTTCATCTTTCCTCCACCCTGCTTCACCCAGTGGGGGATTTCTTCTTTGTTGAATGGGATTCAGACCCAGGTGGAAGAGGGAATGGACCTGATGTGCTCTCACTCTGTGCCACAGCATTGCCGTATGGTGCATGACAGTGAGATGGTGCAGCCTTGGAAGGAGGGCAGGATGCACTCTCAAAATCCTCTGTGTGGCACTGGAAATGCGTCTGGTTTTGTGTCTGGAAGCATTGTGTAAACAGTCCAGATTTAAAGACATTTCCATCTCAGAAAATCATCCTGAAAGGAAGATTCCCTCTAAGTCCTTTTGCAGGGCTCCCTCTAAGTCCTTTTGCAGGACTCTTGCCCTTTTGGAACAGCTCTGTCAGTTTGGTTGGGCACAATGCACAACTTTATACCTTTTGGAAGCTCCCTGGTGAAGCCATTTCTTCACATTCTTTCCATGCTTCTGCAAAATAAGTCCCATGGCCAATTCCTGCTCCTTGCCTTTATTCCAGTTTGGTGCTGCTGTGGGCTGGCAGCTTTTACCTGTTTTACTGCACTCAGGCCAGTTTCTCATGTGCACAGTGACCAGCTTTGGCTTGCAGCTTGGACTATATTTTCAACACCTACTGACCTGAAGCAGTGACATGAAGCAAGGTCATGGGGGTCCAGTTTAAAGTGGACTCAAAGCCTCTTGTTCAGCGAAACCTTTGGAGGAGTGAATGATTGAGTATCACCACCAGGCAGAGAGAAGCCCATCCAGCTGGATGGCTGCAAAGAAGGATTTTCCTTTCATCACTCAGCTATGGACAGTAGCCCTACCACTTCGGAAATGCTGCCCTAATGGATGCTTCCTCATGGCTCCAAGACAGTGCACACACAGACAAAGAATTTTCTACCTAGTGCATTTCAAATGTTTGGAGGTTTTTTTTGAGAATGAAAACAGGTCATGAAATCCTGAGACAGATGCTGCAGGTTCTCACCTGTTGCCTGTGACATTATTTCCAGATGTTCCTGCTCATCGCCATTATGGCCCACTGCAGGAAACCTGGCAAAGGGGCTGTCACTTTGATCTCTCTGTACCAGTTCCTGTGTGCACGGCATCCTTGCTCCGGACTTTCCTGGCTGGACAGCATATTGCCCTTGTCTCCAAAACCTGTTACGATACAGAGACATTCCTTCGCTTAACCAAGGGTCTTCATTTCCTATTCATTAGAAGTGTAAGTGACAATTCCCGGCCTCCTTAAACAATGGCCATTTGTATGGAGGCTTGAGCTGAGACCGTATTTGCATCCTTGAAGGGCATTCTCATTGAAGGAAGCAGTATGGGGCCTCACACCTGGAGAGACAGGAAGATACCATGCCCCTCACCGCAGTTTTGTCAGGTCTCATCCCACTGTTCTGCTGCCAGCAGGCTGATGTGGCATCTCATATCCAGACGTGGGAGGGCTTAATGAGGAGCAGGCACTGCCTACCTGCTGTGGAACAGGCGATTTGTTCCTCTCTTCACCTCGCGTGGCTGAAGGACAGCAGAAGTACAATGAGTGTATAAAAAACAGAGCCAGGAACAGAAATCCCTACCACTAGCACCTCACTGCAAGGAGGTCAGCCACCACTTCTAGGGACAATGTGGGTCAGGGCCTAACCACCCTCATCCTGAAGAAATACCTCCTTATATCTAGGCTAAGTCTCTCCCTCTCCAATTTAAAGCCACTCCCCCTTGCCCCATCACTACAGACCTTTATAAAAAGTCCCTCCCCAGCTTTCCTGGAGACTCCTTCAGGTACTGGAAGCTACTCCAAGGTCTCCCCACAGCCTTCCCTTCTCCAGGCTGAACAACCCAAATTCTCTCTGCCTGTCCTCACACCGGAGGGGCTCCAGCCCTTGCACTATTTCTGTGGCCTCTTTAGGACCCGTTCCAACAGTTCCACATCCTTTTTATGTTGGGGATTCCAGAACTGGACACAGGACTCCAGATGGGGTCTCAGGAGAGCAGAGCTCAGGGGCAGAATCCCCTCCCTTGCCCTGCTGGTCATGCTGCACTTGATGCAGCCCAGGACATAACCAACCTTCTTGGCTGCAAGCGCACATTGCTGGCTCATATTGAGCTCCTCTATACCTGGGCAAGAAAGCATCCCTGCTTTGTGACGCTTGAGAAGATAGTACAGGCATCTCCCCAAAGTCCAGTCCACTGAGGTCAAGTACAAACTGGATGCAAGCTGCTGGTTAAATGAATTCTGTCTCTGTCTGCCTGTTGTCTCTGAGTAGACCCTGCATTTATTTATCAAAAATTATTTTATTAATTGTGGAACTCAACTTTTGTGCATTCTTTTTTGCAGCTTTAGGGCTGAAATGTATTTTCAGGTACTGGGACACAGAAATATGCTGGCTTTTTGCACCCTTCTCCTGAGGTCTGTGCAGGATGGTAACTGTTAGAACTGGTGTTAATGTCTGTTAGGATGAGTACTTCACTGTGGTGAGTTTAACATGGCCAGCAGCTCAGCATCCACCTAGCCGCTTTCTCACTCCCCCCAAAACATGAGCAGGGAGAGAACAGGAAGAGCCAAAGTGAAAAAAACCTCATGGCTTGAGATAAAGACAGTTTACTAAGTGAAGGAAAGAGGAAAAGAAAATGAAGTAGTGCAAAGGGAGCTGCTCGCTGCCTCCCACATAAAAGTTGATGGTGCCTAGGCAGTCCCTGAGCAATTACTGCTTTGGAAAACCTCCCTTCCCCAATTTTATTGCTGAGAGCAACATGCTACGGTATAGATATCCCCTTAGCTGTCAATGTCAGCCAACAAGGCTGTGTCCCTGCCAGCCCCTGTGCCCCCCAGTCTGCTGAGGGAGAAGCAGAAAAAGCCTTGATACTGTGCAAGCCCGCTCCACAAGAGTTAAACATTAGCTTGTTATCAATGCTGCTGTAGCCAGAAATCCAGAGCACAGCACATATTGGCTGCTAGAAAGAAAACTACCTCCATCCCAGACCTGGTACAAACACCATTAGTGAAACACTATGAACTTAGAAATTTTGAGGACTGAAGTTCTGTATACATTCACCCTTATTTGTTCAATGTTATTTAAACATTGCAAAACCTCAGTTGCTAGAATACCAGTAAAATTGAGACAAATAATATGGGGGCTCAGTCCAAACACCTCCTTACAAACTGAACGGATATTCCATGACAACAGCTTCACAAGCCCAGCATTTAGGTCCTGGGGTTCTGCGGCAGCAGGAGTTTTCACGATGATCCAAGCAAATTTCTCAAAATTCAAGTTGACACAAGGGGTTTGGCTCTAGTCACACAGGTGGGACTGAGGCGTCAAGCATGTGCATGCTCTTGGAGGAGCACAGAGCTGCTGTCATGGGATAGCAGATGGAGACAAAAGTGAGTGGAAATATCAGGAGTGCATCAAATAAACCCCCGTTTATACCTGAATGTAGATGCATTTATGTGTGTCTCATTAAGAATAAATAATGCAACCACAGCAGCTCAGACAGCAGGGCAAGGGAGAGTATTCTGCCCCTCTGCTCCACTCTGGTGAGGCTCACCTAGAGCCCTGGGTCCAGTTCTGGAGTCCTCAGCACAGGGAAGACATGGAGTGGTTGGAGTGAGTCCAGAGGAGGCCACGGAGATGATCAGGGGCCTGCAGCACCTCTGCTGTGAGGACAGGCTGAGAGATTTGCGGTTGTTCAGCCTGGAGAAGAGAAGGTTTTGGGGAGAACTTAGAGCATCTTCCAGTGCTAGCGGGGGTTCCAGGAAAGCTGGGGAGGGGCTTTTTACAAGGACATGGAGTGACAGTGCAAGGGGATATGGCTTTAAATTGGAAGGGGGAAGATTTAGGTTAGACATCAGGAAGAAATTCTTCATGCTGAGGGTGGGGAGGCCCTGGCCCAGGTTGCCCAGAGCAGTGGTGGCTGCTCCACCCTTGGAGGTCTCTTCCCATCTGACTCACAGTGGAGAACAGATTCTTGCTTGGAACAAGATGAGAGTTGGGGTGAAAGTCCCTATGCCTGGGAGTCCCCTTCCCAGAGGACACCCTCTCACATGTCGGAGTGGCTGGATGGCACAGCAGGACAGCAGAGACCTGTCCCAAAGCATAGCATGAAAGCCTCAGACAAACCATTATGGTCTTCAGAGACCAAGAACAGATGGGCTGTTCCAGAACAGTTGCCCCATTCCCAGCAAACCATTCCAGTTTGCATCTGGGTTAGCTTGGAGGTTATCTCTGCTCCATCAGGAGCAAAACCCACCTGCAGGACTGGGGAGATCTGAGGAACTGGACTTCCCTCACCTAGTCAGACCTCACCGTCTGCGCAATGACTCAGGCATTGTCGGAGTGGGAAGTGCCCTGACATGTCTGATGGTGCAACCAGATGGTGAGTTTCATCCGCTGAGCTGTGAGATTGCTGTGCCTGGCCCTGTGTGATGGATGCCATCACAAAAAGGCCCCCCGTACCCCATTTCAAATGCAACCACTTGATATTTTTTCCAAGGGATCCTAAAAACCAGGTGAAAACAAGAGTGAAAGCAGGCTTTTTGAACTTAAAAAATTACTTTTATTTTAGGAACAAATAAAATTATGGTAAATATTTACAAATAATTATTTCACATAAAAGTTACATAAAACCAAATGTCCACAAGTAACAGTCACTCTCATGAAAAGACACACAGATATTGAACTACGCCAATCTTATTGCATGTTTCTTCAACTAATCTAAAAATAAGAAGTGTTGCAGTCAACCATTTAACTTAGAATAAAATCACAAATTTCAGTATTGACAAGAAAAAAAGAATTGGAAAAAAAAAATAATAAGGGAATGTAAGCCTTTAAACATTCCCTCCCCTTTGACCCATGCCTTAGCAACCCCACTCCCCTGCCCACCTCCCTGTCTTGCTCCCCAGAACAAAAAAAACAAATCCAAAAAAATCCCCAAAATAATGTTCGACATCTTTGGCAAATTGGCACTGCTGTAATTACATTCAAATATTATAACACACAAAAGCAACACACAGCACTAAGGAAAAAACACCAAGATTTCAAGTCTGTTCTTTTCCTACTAGAAAAAAAGAATACAAAACATACACATTTTAAGAAGCATTTTTTTCATCTGTTTTGCAACAGATGTTATCCCCTACTTTCAAAGGCAATTCAACAGTTATTTTTACGAGTTTTTTTGTAAGTTATTTTTTGTTTGTTTGTATATATTTTTCAAGGGGAGGAGGCTTTTATTTCTCTCCCTCTTATTTCTTTTTCCTCTCTCTTTTTTAAGAAGTAAGCTTGAATGCAGGCATTGCAGACTTTGGTGGATACAATAGATAAGTATTTCTTTGATGCTAGAAGTCCCTAATACAAAGTAGTTTGTCTCTAAGAAAAAAAAAAGCCATTTCTTTTTTTTTTCTTGGAAAGGAATTCCATTTGCAATGAAATGAGTTTCTGTAATTTCAGAATGTACAAAGGCCACTAGAAAGTGAAAAACCAGGACTAGGTTTCTTCCAGTGTGAGGTTGAGCAAAGCAAAAGGCAGGTCACAACACCCACCATCGGTTCTCCTGCCTTGCTTCGGCAGGGCAGGAGGACATGGGGGTCTGGCCAGCTGGTGGCCAGGGCTCAGGTTCACTCCTCTATGAGATTCAAGCACGCCTGCCCCTGCCCACGCTGCTGTGTCCTGCAAAGCCCCTGCAGTGGAACTCCTCCACTGAAGCAGCCCACCCACAGAACTGGCGAGTGTTGATCACAACCAGAGTGGATGCCTGTGCCAGCTGCAATGCCGAAGCGAGCAATCCTGGCACCAGGCACCTCATCAATGTGCTTTTCACTGGGAGTTTGCATGTCAAGTCTCATTAGCTCCACCAGAAAAGCCACACTGACTGGCATTGATCCTTTCGGATCAGTTTGTTTCTCACACTCTGGTAACGCATACCTGTGACGGGAATGGGTTTTGGTCTGAGGGGCACAACGGGGCTCCCTGGACAACGTCCCCCAGGTTTGTGCCACCACAGGTCCTCTATCTCCAGCATGGAGCAGTGGTGGCCATGGCTCAGTACACAGCCCCAGCACAGGTGTCAGTGCAAGCTTCCCAACCCAGCTCTGCCTGCTCATGTGCACACAGGACCATCGCCTGTATGCTCAGCAAGAGGCTGCAGGGCATGTTACCCAAGAGCTGTTGGCCCTCTAACATAATTTTTTCAGCGAATCAAGAAGAAAAAGTAGTTTTTCCCAGCACTTGCTGGGACAGAGTCACAGGATGGGTCAGCTTCATGCTGTGCTACCTGTCATGGCTGTGGCCGAACGTGTCCCAGTGTCCCAGGCACACAAGTGCAGCAAAGACCACACTCAGTCACAGCTATGCAGCTGCTAGCAGCAGCCACACGAGTCAACCCTGTGACAGGTCAAGGCTCTGTGAAGGTAGGGATACTCATGATTGGAAATAAGCAACACCGTTACATGGCTTCCTCTCTCTTCCATGCTGAAGGACATGTACAACAGGTAAATTAAAGAAAATAAGAAAAGGAATACAGTCTCATCAGTTAAGATCAGGTACAGAAGAGCATTTATCAACAGCCAGCAGCTCAACATCTGGCGTGGCGAGCCTCATCACAATGTTGAGAGGACTCAGCCACAGGGAGCTGTGAAGGGGCAATGGGTGCCCAGCATTGTCATGAGCTCCAAGGACCATCCCTACCCAATGGTCAGAAAGGCTTTCTCCCAAAAACCACTTATTTTTCCTCATTTCTTTTCTTGGCACTGTTTCTTCCCTCGTTGTCTCTTTCTCAAGTGTCCCAGCATGGAGGTTACCCGCTACCTGAGATCCAGCATAGACCAGAGCTCTGCACCTCATCAGCACACACCCTCTGGCCTTGAGGTTGCAGACCTCAGGGTGATTTTCAGCTTTGAGAGTGAACAAACAAAACTTTTGGTCTGTGGATCTGGTCCTGAGACCTCCTGAGCTCTGCAGGTCAGTGGACCTGCCCACCGAACAACACCTCTGTGACTGAGCCTCCAGACACAGATGCTAAACCAATTCAGTATGCATGGCATTTTATGTCCTCTTTGAGGTCACACTGGCAGTGTGTTTGACTTAGGGTTTCTTCAACAAATCAGTTTGTGTAATCCTGGCTTACGGCCCCTGTTGATTTAGTCTTATGGCAGCATTTTTACTCTCCAGCTCTCAGATTTCATTTCTCAGCCTGTGCTTGATGAATTTATTGTTGGAGCATATGCTACTGGAAAACTCACCATCTAGCCAAGCATGTTACAGAGTTCAGTGCTGAAACTGCCTAGAAGGGACTTTATAGGACTGATCTTCACCAGGGTCTAATAGCAATATGCTTTTAAGGTGATCACATCCAAGCAAAAAACAGGCAGGGCATCCCAACACCCTGTACTGGTCTTGCTCTCTCCCTTCCTTGCATTCCCAAGGGGTCATTTTCTTCCAGCTTCTACCTCACTCACTGACCCTCTGTAAAATGGGCCAGGGTCCTCCCTCCCTGGCATGGAGAGGCCACGGAGGAGGTAGCACAAGACAACTCCCTGCCATCCCCAAAGGACCACCTTCTGCCAGTGGCGCCTTTCAAAGATGCTCCCCAAGGAGAAGGATTCCCTCACTGAAGACTATGGACAGAAAGTCCAGGCCTCCTGAGGAAGGAAAGCAGCTTGTAAACCCCAGGTGAGATAGTCTCAGAACAAGGAAGCACTGAAGAAGTGTCTTTTCAAGAAGTACACTGCAGATACTCAACAGGCCAGACCTTACTGGCCTTTCTTGCAGGGAAGCAGTTCCAGCAAATGTCAGAAAAGCTGGCTGCCATGTTTTGGGAGATGGGGTTGGAACAGGCACCCACCTTATGTGTGCAAAGATGGGAGTTGGGGTCCCCTCAGTGGCTCCAGCCAGGATCTGTGCTCTGCCCATGCACTTGCACCATCCCTGTCTGTACCCTGGGTGATACCATGCCCAGAAAGTTGCTCCAGCCAAGGGCCATCCACAAGGAGTCTCAATGAAAACTATAGGGCTAGCCAGGTCTGAACACCCCAAGTCACTTCCTCCAGCAGCACCCATGCATCCTTCAGAGGAAACACACCACTGTGCCTTTCCTAAGTCCCCAGCCCAACTGCAAGCACTGCCAGCCCAAGGATGCTAACATCTGCTGAAGTTCTGGGCTTGGTCTTCTCAAAGTTATCTGAGTTAGGGCCCATCACACAAGCCATGCCACTGAGGAAACAAATAAAAGAAGCGTGCTTGCAGGACAGCACACAGAGTGGGAGACGAACCCACACACCACCAACAGGAGCTGCTATTCCCTCACTGGACAGACAGAAAGGCTCATTTTAGCACAGCGTGGTCACCAAGCAAGTAGTGTCTCAGTAGCTGGTGTAGCTCAGCCCACTTCTGCTTCAAATCCAACACCTGCACCATCATGCCTGCACTCAAACCTTCATTTCTTTTGTCTTCAGCCAAGGCACTGGATGGCCAGATGCCTTCCCAAGCTCACAGAGAAAGTGTGTGTGCATTGTGAAGACAATGTGCATACCTTGGTCTGGGGCAGGCATAAAAAGTCCCCATGCAACCAGTGCTGAAGGACAGAAGCACCATTTGTAGCTTTGCCAACAGAGTGGGAGCAATCAAAGAATGTTTAGAAAGGGACAAATGTTCCTGGTGTAAATCCTCTACACAGTTATTTGTCTTCAGTTAAAAATGGGTGTGTATCAGCTATTAATTGCTGAAAGAGGAAAAGCTGGGCTTTTCTCAATACTATGTTTGTCACAGAACTTACTTCTGGATAAGGGATGCAGTGTGAAGGATTTTGGCCAGGATCCCTGGCGGGTTCTATGAACATCTCACTGAAATGTCATTATGCCAGTGGGACCTCAGTGCCTTTGTGGCTTCTGAGGAACTGAACACATCTGCTCTGGAAACCTGGAAGAGACAGCTGTGTTCCCATAGCATGAGAAGATGGTTCTGGAGTTGGAGAGGGCCAGTGGTCACTAAGGATACTGGAAATGCAGCACAAGTCATGAAGAGGGGAGGGAGGAGGAAAAGGAGGAGTGTTAGCTCAGTGGCTGCCACTTCAGAGAAATGCTTGTACAGCTGGAACAAAATATTTGTACTTGATTGCTCATCTACAAGAATGCATCTCATGTTCAACACCAACAACTGTTCTTCAGTCTTGGGACACATGCAGGCAAGTTCCACAAGGGTCCCTCTGCTGTGTGTGTGCTTCTCTGGGCAGATAAGGATGGTTGGGTTGGGAGTAAGGAAGGCTATGGCAAGATCTCCAGCTCAGCAGGATCAGGGAGCTTCTCCACTGCCCTTAGAAGGATGGAATGGTCTCCTGCCTGTCATCCATGTGTGACCAAAGCTCAGTCTGAGGCAGGGGGTAATCCAGATTTCTCCTGGCTTCCTTGAAGCAACTGTGACTGGTGTAGTTGCTTATTGGGTTGTTTGTAGCCCTCTCTTCATTAGCCCCAGGAAGCCACACATCCAAGAACATGTCACCATTAGTGCTCCCTCTCCAAGCAGGAGGGAAGAAACATGGTATCATTGGGGCAAACCACACCCCGTGGTGCACATCTGGACTGCGGCAATTTGAATTTGAAATGCCTTCACCAAGATGCCCAGATCCCCACGAACGCCTTCCGCTCTGTTTTGCCTTGGGAAGCACATGTGGCTGTCTCGCACTCAGAACACCCCCCTTAATACAACCGCTTAGCAAAAATCATTACCATGGCGTTTCTCCCCCTTCCTCTCCAGGCATTCATAATTGGGTTTTAGCACACAACCTATTGAGATGTACACAAGGTGTCAGCTATTATTTAGAAATTCCTTCTTGGATGCTGCTTAACGTGAAGCCAGAGAATTTGTTTCAGTGCTCATTATGATGACAAATGAACATAAATGAATACTAAGTGGTAAAATGTCACAAAACAGCCTCTGTCTTCGGTTGCCCATGTGTTTGATACCAGCGTACAGCATGATCGCACACAACTGTCAGATAGGATGCTCTACAGAAATAACATCCGCCCAAAACACAGCCATGATCAGAGTTAACCTGGTTCAAAGTTGCTTAAAGCTTACCGAATTCTTTGAATCAGTGCACCAGTTTCAAAACACATTTTCAGGTGTGGTTTGAGTTCATATTTTTACAACTTTGCTACTTATGCTTAAGCCACTCTCATAGTAAAACAAACAAGTATTTACAGTGGTGGTTGTGTAAAATTGAGCAGACTGATTTTTTTTCTTTGCCAATGAAAATACCAACTATAAAAGAAATAAAATAATAAAACTGAGAAAATTGCCTTGAGTCGCACAGCCTGTTTCAGTGTGCAGCAAGAGGAAGCCGCCCCAGGGAGGCTGCTCACACCTCTTCCTTATCCCCAGATACAGCCATGGCACCCACAGGTGAGTAGAGCAGTAGCCAGCTGGCTGCAGCCGACACGGAGGTACCATGCATTCTTCATCACACAGAGTGTCAGGAGAACTGCAACCTCCTGCTTCTTTGTTTGATTTGAGACCCAATCCACACAACTGGATTTAAGAATACAACAATAAATTAGTTTGCCAAGCTTAAAGAGCAAAATTTCCAATGAGCATGTTCCTGCTTAGGTACTTTCTCCATGCCCTTGCAGCGTGGCTGGCGTGGCTGCAGAAAGGTGACTCATGGTGGGTTGTCGCAGGCGGTGCATGTGGTCAGCACTGGCGCCCGGGGCTCCGGCGTCAGTGGCGGTCGTAGGCAGCAGCAGCCGCCGGCGGAGCTGCCCCGCGGGCTGCAGCGCTGTAGTAGTATGGGGAGCCTGCCAGAGAAGAGAGGACCATAAGAAAGACAAAGGTGGAAAGATGCCAGCTTGCAGTGTGCCGACACGGGCGGCACAGAGCTCCACAGGCTGAGCTCAGACTCACAGCAGTGAGGGCTGGGTAATTAAAATAAAAATTGCATTCGTGTGGTCTGTGTGAGAATGGCGTTATCATTGCTTTGAGTTTTTGCCAGCTGAAGATACACAGTTCCCTGCCTCCACTCAAAACATTACACAGTGAGAAGGGATAGGATGAGAGGGAATAGTCACAAGTCATGCCAGAGGAGATTTAGATTGGATATTGGGAAAAAATCCTGCATTGCAAGGGTTCTTAGGCACTGGTAGGGGCTGCCCAGGGAGCTGGTGGACTCACCAGACCTGAAAAGGTTTAAAAGCTGAGCAGAAGAGGTTCTCAGGGATGCAGTTAGTAGTGGACAGGGATGGTTGGACTTGATCTCAGAGGGCTTTTCCAACCAAATGATTCTACGATTCCATGATTCTATGATTAGTTTCATTCATTTAATGCAAAAAGTTAATTGCTTCTCAGAACAGACAGTCAAAGTCTTCCAGCCCAAATGCATTACAGCACTCTGACATATCTTTTCCCCCTTCTTTTGGAATGCAGAGAAGGTTGAATCCCAAAGCGTTCAATGTATTTCACAGGTCCACCAGGAGCTGAGTGGAGCTGCTGTCCTGACCTACCACAGCACCAGAAGGTCAGTGGGAAGCATGGGGTGGGGTTGGTGGCTCCAAGCATGACCACTACCAGAGACCCTGGTTCCTGCCAGCACTGGCACTGGCACCAGCACCTGGTCATGGCAGCTCAGGTCAGGCAGAGGGGTAGGAAATCCAGGGAAGGGATTCAGAGGCACCCAACAATTTCACACTAAGCAATGGGTGGGCCCATCAGAGCAAGAAGCAGCACTTCTTGAGGTTTTGGGATAAAGGAAGTCTTTTGCAGGTCAGAGCCTTTGTTTTTCCCCATCCCTCTTCTGCTGTTCTGACACAGTGGAGCAACCAATGCCCAATATGTCTCTCATGCTTTCCAAAGGCCTACAGCTTCTCTTGAGTTTGATTTTTCCAGTTCACCTTCCAGCAGTGAAATAAAAAAAAAGCTTGCATTTAAAGTGAAAAATGAAAACTTCATATCACAAAGCATTCACTCTCCCTCCCTGTCACCAGACTCCCATCCAGAACAGACTTGTCCGTCCTTCTGTCGTTTTTCCTTTCTAATTCATACCATCATCAATTTATTTCTTGACACAGTCATTTCTGGTGCCTACTTGTTCTCTAATCTGTTCACAGAACCCCACAGAAGAACTGAATCTAATCCTAATTGACCAGCTCCAAGCCCTGCCCTCACATGATGCTGTGCTGGTACTGTCAGCTGTGGCACTGTGATGGTGCAGATGTCCCCAGTAGGTGAACCCTCCCAGCAGCATGCAAGGACCATTTTGAGGCAGAAGTACAGATGTTGTGTCCAACAAAAACCACCACAAGCAGCATTAAACTGAACACAACAAGCAGAAATGGTAAAGAAGTTATTGCAACAAGCCATCATGAAATTAAATTGTTTTTCATTGTTGATATCCAGTCTTGGGGTGTGTGAGTTGAGCTAGCCCTATACCAATGTGTGTGCCAGGACACACTGGCAGTGACGGACTGAGCCCCAGACACACATGTGAGAATCATAGAGTCATTGAAGTTGGAAAAGACCTCTAATACCATTCAATCCAACTATCAACACAACACTGAAATGCCTACTAAACCATGTCCCACAGCCCCAAATCTACACATTTTTGGAACACTTAAAAAAATACTTGCTTCCCATGTGCTTATGCACATGTCTCCCTGCACATCCTGGTAATGTAGCACTTCCAGCATCATGAAGAAAGCATGTTTTCACAGCAAAGTGGGCAGAAATTAAAAAAAGATGCCCCCTTTTCAGCCCCAGCTTCTCACTCTGGGATGGGGACCCTTGCCACAGCCACCAAGCCTGACACCACGTGAGCAGCTAGTGTTTGCATTCTCTTTCCAGCACACCCCTCTGGAAACTCAGGGTCTGTCCTCACTCTGACTGTGACTGGGGCAGGACTGAGCCACCTCACACAGCAGAGGCTGCCATGACCCTGCCACAGAACTGGGTGCAGGTGCCAATGGACTGAGGATGGGATATGGCAGCAAGACATCGCAGAGCTGCAGCAGGTACCTGGTTTCCCCCTCCACGCTTGCTTCTATTGACCACTCTGAAGGATTGCATTTTGTTTTTCTCTACTTTCACAAAAGCTACAAGGCACAGCATTCGGGACTGCCCCAGCACAGAAGGGAGCACAGTCACCAGACTGCATCAGTTCCTAGGGTAGCTGAAGCAGACAAAGGCAGGTTGCCTAGTGTAGGGTAGTTGAGAGCACCAGAAGGGTCAATGGGGAGCAGCTGGTGCTCTGATGCAGCAAGACAGCCACTCCCCACCCATCTGTGTGCCAGGAGTATGGTCCTGCCTTCGCATGGACTCATAGAATCACAAAGGCTGGAAAAGACCTCTAAGACCATCCAGTCCAACCATCAGCCCAGCACCACTGGGCCAACTGAACCATGTAGTAAAGTGCCACGGCTACTTGCCTTTTGAACACCTCCAGGGGTGGAAACTCTACCACAGTCCTGGGTGGCCTCTGCCAGGAATTCACAACCCTTTCTATGAAGCTTTTCTTTCTAATATCCAATCAGAACCTCCTCTGGTGCAACCTGAGGCCATTTCCTCTCATCCTATCACTTATTACTTGGGAGAAGAGACCAACACCTGCCTCACCACAATCTCCTTTCAAGGAGCTCCAGAAAGCGATGAGGTCTCTCCTCAGCCTACTTTTCTTCAGATTAAACTCCCCAGGTCCCTCAACTGCTCCCAGAAGCCCTGGACTCCCGATCCTTCCCCTTCTCTGGATGCACTCCAGACCTTCGTGGAGTAAAGGGCCCAAAACTGAATACAGGATTCAAGGTGTAGCTTCACCAGTGCCAGATCCAGGGCTACAATCTCTTCCCTGGTCCTGCTGGCCACACCAGGACTGATCCAAGCCAGGATGTCATTGGCCTTCTTGCCCACCCGGGCCACTGCTGGCTCATGTTCAGCCACTGTGGACCAGCACCCTTAGGTCCTTTTCCACTCGGCAGCTTTCCAGCCCCTCTTCCCAAAGCTGGAGCTGCACAGGGTTCTTGTGTCCCAAGTGCAGCATCCAGCACTTAACTGTGTTTAATCTCATACTACTGACCTTGGCTCATCAGTCCAGCCTGTCCTGGAGACACCAGCTCATATCTCTGACTGCAGCTTCATTCTCACAGGAAAAAGACCAGGGACTAATGACCAAAGCCTTTTCATTGTTCTCATCTCCCTCTGTTCCTATTCTCTTTGTTCCCTACAAAAATCATTTTTCAGACCGAGCCTCATTTCTTCCTGCCACTTGCAAATCATAGCATTTCTCCTTTTAGCTCCTCTTCACAGGTCTCAGCCTGATGTGATTGCTGCAGTGCAATTCCTCCTTGCCAGCACAGGGAATTAATTGAACATAGGCGCTGGTAAGTGCTTACAGTATTACACTTTCATCTCAGTGAAGGGAGTGGGACTTAGTAAAACAAACTGTGTCAGTCCATGTACCAGTCCTGATTAATTTTGTCAAGGTTTCTGCTTTGAGGCTGAAGCTGCCAGTTTGCTTTCATGAGAAAATTACCGAGCGCACTCACGTATGCTCCTGAGAAGAGTGGAAGCATCCTGGATATAGCTTAAATTAACCTCCCCTCCACTGTGGCTCATCACACAGAGCCTTCTGGGTGTGCAAGGAGACTTGGATCAGGATTTTAAAGCTCTGCTACAGATTTATTCTTGCCCTGGATTAGCAGTGGGGTTCATGGGCACTGAGGGAGAAAGGGGTACAGGATCAGATTCCCCGGAACAGAGCCAGAACTGTGAATAAGTGGGATCTCTTTAGGGCATGAGAGATATGTCTGACCCAGAGCGTACAGCCAAATGCAGAGACATTCTCGCTCTGGTCCTACAGCTGTGCCTGGACCTCACAGGGTCTCCTGGAGCTTTGTCAGAAGGATTTGCTCCTGCAATTGCAATCACGAATTAATAAATAATTAATGCTGCTTCCCAAGATGTGTGCCTCAGTTTACCCATTTGACTCATGAGTGTTTCTCACACTTCTAATAAACGCCTTTCCAAAGCCACCACTATTTTGGTTTTTGGTGCATTTTTGGTTTGAAATTATAGGACACTGCCCATCTCCTGCATGGTACCCACAGGGTACATGAGAAGCACAGGGAGTAGCTACACCAGCAATCAACCACTCAGCAGTTCCTGCAGTAATGACAGGAACACTGAAGAATGGGTATTTTAAAACCACCAGTGGTCAGACAAGGGGATTGCCCTTCCAGAAGACTCCATCTCTCCTAGTTTTGAGACCAGGCTGAATTGGAATGGTAAGTTCATCCTTAGGTCTTGCTGCAGAACAAAATTCCCCATTTCTTTTCCATTTTGAGGCATCAAAAATTCCAGGCTTTTAACTCTAAATCAAGGTGTCACTGCACACCCAAAGCAATGCAAAGCTACCTGTGCAATGACTGACTCTGTTTACTGAAACATCAGATTCTGAAAATATCAAAACAGAATCACAGAATCACAAGGTTGGAAAAGACCTCCAGGGTCATCAAGCCCAACCATTCCTATCAACCACTAAACCAAGTCCCTGAGCAAAGTATTTCAACAAAGTATTTCAAGGAGGCTAAAAACAAGGAAACCAGGATTATAAATTTAAACAACTCCCCTCTGAAGAAAAAAAAAAGCCAGAATGATTGTCATACTGTGAAACATTAAATTTTCAATAAAATTGCAGTTTCTGAAGGAAAATGGTAGCACCCGGATTCTTTTGCCTTTGTCTCATTCAAACATGTGCTCACAGCACACTGCGGAGAAAATACTGCCCCAGAAACTCTGGCTACCCCAAGGCACGAGCCATGCTGTCTGGAGCACAAGGTCCTTTCAGCTGTGCTGCTACAGTATACCTCCCAAATGGTCAAAGATGAGACGGAATTTGCCCCCAGAAAGTATCATCAGGAAAAGAAACAAAAAAAGAGAGCATGAACAGGTTATAAAAGGGAATAGCATAGGTCAAAGGTGTCTCAGTAGCCTGTGCCTGGCTCGTTATCAGCCTCTGCTTTAAAGTCTTCTCATGACCCAGAGCTCCCAATCTTGGCTGCCTTTGGGACACCACAGGGATGGACTCTGGTCAGCAGGCTCAGAGATTGCCCAAAGGAAGGAGGAAGATGGTGGGCAGAAACTGCTGGTTGAAGGTGGGCAGAACCTGCTGCTGATGATGTCAAAGAACCAGAGCCCATCCCTGCAGGGCAGCACAGAGTCTCAGGATGGCTTTGGTGCAGCTCCAATGTGCATATTGTCCGTCATGGAATTGAATGCCCACAGGCAGTAGCACGGTACGCAGCCCATCACCTCATGTAAAGCCCTCTCTCCACAGAGAAAGGCAGGGCTGAGGCTGAGTTTTCATTTATGTCTGATATCCTGCCAGTTTCTTCACCAGTTTGAAAGCAAAATCCATAAATTCACCTAAACCCTGGCTTCTCACGACTGTCCCCACAGGAAAGCTTTGCTCAAGCAGATCTGCTTCCAAAGGAGTTGCAAAATCAGGGATGAAGAAAGCACAGCACATGCTTTCACGCCCTAGCTAAAGAATCTTCCCCACATGGCCAAGCCAAAACCCCACTGGTGCTGCTGGCTGTGACCATGGAAACTGTGGGTTTAAGCAGAGGGACTCCCTTGGCTTTGTGCAGCTATGCCCATCCATATTAGATGAAGATCTGCCTGCTGATTTATGATGGAGGCGCTAACAAACCCTTAAATGTGGTACAGCAAATAGCAGCATTATACCAGCACCATGGCATGAGAGGCAGAGGCTGTCTATTGCTCCCCGAGGATTTGTTTAAGGACAAGAACCATGATGAATACAGCCTGGGTGGCTCAATTACATGGGGACTCAATTACTTAAAACAAAGAAACTGGATGAAAAAAGTACGACAAAAATTCAAAATTATTTCACTGCTGGAGGTCACATATAACAGCCCTGTCATCCATAAATCCAGAAATCTCTAAGGCATGCTACTCCTGTGTTGAGAGATGACAATTAATTGGTATTTTACTTACCTCATCCATGCAAATTATGCAGGGAAAAATTCTAATTACTGCATGCTACATGTATATAAGGTCAAAGTGGGCCAGCTTTTGACAGTGGTGTAAAATGGATTGTTTATCCTTCACATGAGGTCCAGGATCCTGCACGAGATGTGGGGCTCCTGCCCCCCCAACCTCACAGGGACCACGCTGGCATCACCAAGGCTGCATGGGTGCAGCAATCCCTTGCAGAGGAGGGACAGATCATGAAGTCATGAGAACACTCAGCTGGGGAGCAAACACAGTGTGAGGTTGGGGGGAGAAACACAAAGGGCCTGAACAAGCAAGAAACAACAGTGTGGGGAGTGATGAGGCTCACCTTCAAATGTGAGCAACCAGAAGACATTAGTTTTGTCTCAACACGGCTCCTTACCCTCAAAAAATGAGAATCCTGCTCTCCCACAACACTCTGGAAGGATTTTATGGAGCAGAAAAGGGAAGACAAGAGGTTTGGTTGAGGCTTCTTGCTGGCAAATGGAACTAAGAGCATTTGTGCACCATGATGGAGACCTGCAATCCTGCACAAGGGCTGAGCTGGATACATGTCCTGACTCAGTACCACATTAGGACATGTATCTGGCTTCCTTAGCAGTGGGAAACTACTACAGGGCTGCAAACAGGACACAGATTGCAGTAAGGGCCCACGGTGGGAATGGT
Organism: Piaya cayana; assembly: GCA_013389865.1. Classification (NCBI taxonomy): domain Eukaryota; kingdom Metazoa; phylum Chordata; class Aves; order Cuculiformes; family Coccyzidae; genus Piaya; species Piaya cayana. Next base: position 85,061 of record WAAB01003344.1, on the reverse strand, counting down.
GACTTACCTAGGAGTCCAGGGTTGGGAAACCTCCAGGAGTCATTGTACGTTGAGTATTGTGGGTGGCTGTACGGGCTCCCAGAAAACTCACTCCCTAAGTTAAAAAGAGAAAGACAAAACAAAAGATCATTTGATTTGAAGCTACAGTTACTGCCGTTGAGTAAAGGAGCTATTCAGTGTGTGCTGTGCTCCTGTACCGGCCTTAGCAAAAGCCCTGCTAGCCATGATCCTTGAGGAGGGGTGGTACAGGTGGGTGAATTATTAAATAAATCAGTGCAGCTGCTTTTTATACATCCTTTTTTGCATTGCAGCCCAAGACTGTGCTGGTGGGATTTGCTCAGGCAGCCTGTGCTGCAGGATTGAAATGGCAAGGAGGGATGGAGAGTAGTCTGGGACACTGATGGGGCTGGCCCTCCACTCCACAGTCCTACAGCACTCAGGGCAAGAGGCACAGTACAAGGCCAGGACTGTTCAGACAGGCCTTCTGCCTCAAGAGAAGATGAACCAGCTCATCTTCTAGATATTGGATACCCTTCCAGGCTCTCCAGGAAAACATGGTGTCAGTCCCAGTTGCCCACCCATCACTGCAACCCAAGGAGAGGGATGCTTGCATCAGTTCCAGATGACTTTGAAACCCTCCAAAGACACAGAGGAGACTAAAAGAGTTACTGCTATCGTCTCCTCACCAGATCCCACTCTCCCCATCAGTTTGTTCTCTTCACATGTCACCTTTTGTTTCATACTTCAGCTGTAGGCTCTTCAGTCCAGAGCCTTGCACCATGGGGCTCTGACCCTGGGGCAGGGCACCCAGCTCCAGCACTGTGCAAATACCAATTCTGCTGCTAATTTACTAGGAACTTTTCCATGAATGACCGTTTCCTGCTCTCCTCCTCTCTTACTTTCCTCCTCTCCCATACATAAACATACGCGCACTCCACACAGTGGGACAGGCTTCCCACAGCAAGAGGAGAGAGCTGCCAGGCTGCAGAAGATGCTCGCTGAGACCTTTGCCTGCGCTGTTCCTCAGTGCTGGTGTGGTCCCTGCCCATGCTCCACGATGCCAACACTTAGGCAGAGCTGCAGACCCTGCTGCTGCATCTCCAGCTGCACCCCAGGCTGGCACAACCCACACTTCCACCCTGGGGACCATGTTCGGCTCCTGGGGCCCGTGAGTGGCCTCCTCACTCAGGACAAGATTTAGGTGAGTTGATGACCTAGGAGTGAGGAGATGATGCTCAGTTGACTGGTGGGGCTGCCTATCATGGGGAGCTCTCAGCTTGGCAGCATGGTGGGCTGTGATACCTGTGTGGTCCTGGCAGACACTGCAGCCACCAGAAAAGGTATTTTCTGGCAATTACAGAGGTAACACAGGCTGGAATCAAGATAAAGGGTCTGGTCCTGCATAGCTTGGTCTCCCCATGAGGCTGGTTCAGCAAAAAGGAGCTGCCTGTCAACCTGTTTCAAAGGTTGTGCCAGTGAACACACTGAACCAAGAACCATCCATCACAGGTCTCTGTTAACAGCCCTTCCCTGTTTCTCGCTGCCTTTCAAACCCACAGGACTACACACACCAGCCTTGACCTCCTATCTCCACCGCTGGCCCAGCATCCATGGACAGGGCACTGAGGCAAGATCTGAAGCCAGCAGCAGCACTTCCAGCTCAGCATGCCTGGCTGTACCAGAATCACAGAAAAAAAAAAACTTGGAAAAAAAAATCAAGATAATCAAGTCCAACCACAAAACCTACACAGTCAATTCTACCACTACATCATGGCTCTGAGCACCACACACACATATGCCAATAACATGGGATCTCACTGCCGTGTTCTGGCCAGGAGTTGCAGGGTACACAGACAGAGAGACAGGGCAAACAGGACCGACTCTGAACTAGGCCTCAAGCCATTTGCACGGGGCTTGGAGTGGAGCCCACCCAGCTCCTCCTTGCATCAGTAGCACCCCAGGCTTTGAACGAAGCTCATAGAGAGCTGTGCATCCCTGCAAGAGCTATGCCCTGATGGAGGGCATCTGTATCCAGCCAAGAGCAGGACCACCCCTCATTTTCAGCTGTTCCACCACTCTCTCTCCCTCCCAGCCCTTTGCACCCTCTGCTCCTCTCTCCCATCCTCCCTATGCTGCATAGACCCAGTTTGTCCCATGCCGATGCTGTGCACACCACTGAGCAGGCAGCATCGCTTTCTAAACGCTCATCAGTGCTGCGGCAGGGCTGCGGGTGGGAACGGGCTGACATTTCATTGTTTCAACCTCTCCTGCCTTGCTCTCCTCCCCCACCATCCCCACTGCCCTCCTCCCCACACTCGCACACAGACACACATCGTGGACCCTCTCTGGGGGATGCTCTGGTGCCTGTCAGGCTGAGGCTTCCAATTCTCTGTTTTTTATGCCTCAGTGGTCAGGGTGTCAAGCTCCTGCAGTACAGACCAGCCAGGAGCTGGAGGAGTCACTGAGCACCATCAGCTCGGTGACAGTATTGCTTGCTTCTTAACATACTCTGCATATCCATCAGCCTTGCAGGAAGAAAAAAGAAAGAGAGAGAGAAGGGAGGCAGGAAGGAAAACAAGAGAAAAGAAATATGAGAGAGGGGAGGGGGAAGGAGAAGAGGGGGAGAAAGACTCAAGCCCTGCTACTAGCATCACAGCACTTGGGCAGACAAATGGTACAGCTATAAGTGAAACTAAGCTAGATGAATGAATGCTGCATGAATGCCTCATGATTTCCACCAGATATTCCAAGGTCCATCAGCCGCATTTCTTGACAACCCTGCTCAGTGGCCAGACCTTGCCCTGTTCAAAACTGCAACGAATGAGCTCATCCAGCGGCATGCACACATGTGGTATGTTGCACACACGTGTATGGTGCCTGCCAGTACCCTGAGCAAGGGCTGGAAATGTGACTCCCCTCCTGCATAACTCTGGCATTACTGAGACACAAAGATACCATGCCAAGGGCTTCTGCCAGAATCAGCCCACCTCTCACTACAGAACTCTCTTCTCTCTGTGGTGATGCCTTATGTGGCTGTAGCCCAAAAGGGGTCAGAAGCCCCAGCACCCACAGAAGCAGAGGGGAAGTGAAAGAGGGAAGGACGATTCACAATCAGCGTGCTGAGGAACTGGAACAGTTTTCCCAGAGAAGTTATAGCTGCACCTGAGGTTCTCTGGAAGTGTTCATGGCCAGGTTGGATGGGGCCTTGGTATAGTGGGAGGTGACCCTGCCCATAGCAGGGGGGTTAGATTTAGATAATCTTTATACTCCTTTCCAACTCAAACCATTCTAGGATTCTATGATTACCAATAATGCTGTGGTTACAAGGCTGTAGCAAGCCCTGGAAGATGTACTCCACCCTGAGATGGTGGGACAGAGGCACATCCCCCTTTGCCTAGTGGGTGAGCCCCAGGGCTGGCTCTAAACAGGGTCTGAAGGTGGGGATGGACCCTCTGCCATGGGTAGAACCGCATTATCCACTCTGCAGTGCTGCCTCATCCATTCTGCAGCATTTTCTCTGGGGATTGTCAACTCATGTTTACCAGTATGTTTTTGTTCTAAGGTGAGCCTCCTGCAATCTTCCTTTGTGATGTGCAGAAAAAGTCAAAAGCATGAGCTTGAAAATCTCAGGAGCGAAGAGATGAAGAGATTTCATTGTGTCCTTCAAATTGCCATGGCTTTAGGGAGCTGGCCTTGAGGGTATGAGCAAGCACACAGGTACCTCCATGAACCAGCGCTGGACTTGGGGCAGGAGGGTGCTGGAAACATTCCTCCCCTGCCAAAAGGCAGAAAGAAGGGGCAGAAGATGCTGTCAGATGGCCAGCTGCACAATGGGACTGACAGAGTCAATCTCAGCCAGCTTTGGAATTTAACAGGTAGAAGGAGGTTGTAAATTATTTGCCATCTAATCTTTCTTAAACACGGATGCAGTAACCACAGAGTAACATACATCAGATGGAACTTTGTGGGTTACTTGCTCCAAACCTCTGCTCAAAGCAGGGCCAATTTTGACATAGGCCATGTCCAGCCAAGGTGTGGAATCTCCAAGATGGAGATCTCACATCTTCCCTGGGCCCCTGCTCCAAATCTGACCATCGACTCTGCACAGTCACTTTTCAGTGCACAGAACACCTGTCTGTGGTCCCATTAGGTAGCACAACAGTAATTAATCTGTCCTTCAGCCTCATCTTAGGACTGCATGGCACTTTGCATCATCAAAAGCTATCAGCACAGTCAAACACAGAACAAGCTGTTGCCCAGTTGCTGGTACCTTTGGGCTGAAAAGCAAAATTTGAACAAATACTCAATGAAGTTTTATACATCACTTCCAACTTCACCACACTGCTCCAGTCCCCAGAGCCTCAGAAGCTCCCAAGAATCAGAAGCTCCAGACTCAGCACAACCCAGCTAGGGCAAGCTACATGAAGGCAGACAAATGTTCATGCATTTTTCACTGTGTTTTCTCAGACATCAAGTTTTTGCATGTGCATTTGAGACAGGGAAACATCATCAGGACCGTGAGGTGAGTGGCAACATTGGATGACTGCAGGTGGTCAACACGCATAACTCCCTGAGACCACCACAGGGCAGCTCCCAGCAAGTGCCAACAGGATTCACCACAACCCAACAGAGAGAGTGACCACAACCCTACAGCTTGGCCCTCCCTCCTGTCAGAACCATTCCAAGATGGTCATTTTTGTCCCCAGCCCCTGTTAGCTGGGTCTTTTGGCTACTCAAGCTCCAGGTTTAGGACAGAGTCTTATTTCATCTTTCCATTTGACAGAACATCAAAACACACCAGGGGAAATGGCACGTGATAGGTGTAGCTGCATAAAGGATGAGAACAAAAGGTTCTGAGACAAAAGTCAGGGTCTGGTCAGGAACAGAAACACCTTGCCCATTTCTTGCTCGGTTCCTGGGTAATTTCAAAACCAATCTGTTGCTCTTGTTCCTACACTGGGCTCCTGTGGATGAACCCCTCTGCCCCCTAGTCTGACCTTCCAGCAGAGCCTACAGGCATCTCTACCTTTCCCTTGCAGCAAAGAACCTCACTGTAACTTTTAAAATTAACATTCTCATGACTTTTATTTGTTTTCTATCGGGGTTTTTTTTGTGGAAGTAATCACATGGATCATAAATACCTTCCATACATCCCAGTAACAGTCATTACCCTGGTAGCTAAGCTATGCTTGGCTGCATGGGGAGTAGGGCTGAGCACTGCACTGAGCCACATGAGCACATGCAGCCTGTACATCACTGACGTGCACTGTGAAACAGCAGTAATCCAAGCACAGCCCCAAAATCTGTCACTCAAAAGCCAGGTGTGCAATATGGCCAGGTATCATGGGCGCTGGACGAGGACATAGACCACAGGATGGCAGGAAAATTAATTCACTTCTCACCATACTCCTCAAGAGGTTCTGTGCTGATCCAGCAGCCCTGGGCAGGATCCCATGCAAAGCCACAGGGAGAAACAAGCATGAGGGACCTTAGAAAAGAAGGAAAATGGTCTGGCCTCTCTACAGAGTCTTTTCTCCTCAGTAAAGTTCATTTTTTCTTCTCCACACCATGCCATTGTGGTGGCTTAGAGTAGGAGAGAATGAGGCATGCAGCCTTGCCTGGGAAGCTGTGGCCTCTTCAACTCACAAAATTCACTCCCTTAGAAGTTTCTTCCCTTTATGGTGCAGGTGGGAAACACCTTTCAATTAAAACTTGCTTTTACACCAAAAAAAAAGTAGTTTCAGATCACTAAGGTACTTTTTCAAATTTGTGACAATTCTGTCAAAGTCCTTCAGTTAAGAAGAGCTCTTAATTTTAATTTTATTTTTTAAAAATCAGATGCTTGGCCTCAAGTTTCACTAGGGTAGGTTCATATTAGACATTAGCAAAAAATTCTTCACCAAAAGCAGGGTTATTGGGCACTGGAACTGCTGCCCAGGGAGGTGATGGAGTCCCTGTCCCTTGAGGGGTTTAAAAGACAGGTGGATAAGGTGCTCAGGCATCTGGTTTAGTGGTAGACAGGGATGATCTCAAAGGTCTTCTCCAACCAAACAATTCTATGATTCTCTTTGTCTTGCAAAGAAGTATTTTCTTCTTCTTTTAAATTCAGAGAGATATTGAGTTTTCAAATTGAGTTCAGTAAGATTAAAGAAGAAACAAAATTATCATCTACCAAACAAACCATAGCTCTGAATTAAAAAACTTCTAATCCATCCCTAAGCAATATTTATTGCCATTTTTTTTGCTTTTATTGAAACTTATGGACTTTCTTCCAATTTGAACATTCATTAGCAAAGAGGAGATCCAGCAATTTATACTGCTCTAGTCTGTAAATACCAGCTGTATTTAACCTGAGGACTCAGGTCACAGCCTCAGTGAGGTCCCTCTGGGAGGGAGCAGCAGCCAGGGCTGTGTTCCCTGTATGCAGTTCTGGTGCTGATGCCACCCTCACACCTGGCTCCTGCGAGTGATGGATGGGAAAAACGCCCATGTGAGAGGATGCTCAGCATCACGCACAAACGCACCCCATGCTTGCACATTGCCCCGGACACCACAGTTTGTGGTTGGAAGAAGCTTCAGTGGAACAGAAATGTTGCCCAAGGGGACTGAAAAATGCTGTTTTGGAAACCTTTTTCAGCGAGCAGTTTTGAAAGAAGAAAGGTGCTTTTCAAAATGCCTGAGATCATCTGCATCAAAATGTCTTTAAGCTGTGTCAGGGGAAGTTTAGATTGGACATGAGGAAACATTTCTTCACTGAAAGGGTTATCAAGCACTGGTAGAGGCTGCCTGGGGAGGTAGTTGAGTCAGCATACCTGGACATGTTAAAAGGCACACAGATGAAGAGCTTAAGGATAAGATTTAGTAGTAGACAAGTACAGTTGGACTTGATGATCTCAAAGGTCTTTTCCAACCTGATGATTATATGATTCTTCTATGAAAATGGGGTCTGATCCCAGTCTCTGGACCCTTGCTCGCCAGCAATTTACCCATTCCCCCAGGAAGGAAGTGAATAAAGAACTAATAAATGGAAAGGCTTTCTGTACAAATAATATTTTTCTTTTTTTCCTTTTTTTTTTTTGTTGATTGAAACAGAAAGAAAGCGATTTCAGCAAAAAGGATTTCCAGGTAAAACTTCCTTTACACAGAACAATATCCTCACCTCTTGATTTTCAATGAAAAACAAAGGAGAAATGGCAGGTTACGAGCTCTCTAAGCCTCCACCTGCACTCTCNNAAGAAAGAATTTAATAAAGAAATAATAAATGGAAAGGCTTTCTGTACAAATAATATTTTTCTTTTTTTCCTTTTTTTTTTTTGTTGAATGAAACAGAAAGCAAGCGATTTCAGCAAAAAGGATTTCCAGGTAAAACTTCCTTTACACAGAACAATATCCTCACCTCTTGATTTTCAATGAAAAACAAAGGAGAAATGGCAGGTTACGAGCTCTCTAAGCCTCCACCTGCACTCTCCAAGTGCAACACGATAAAACTATGTCAAAAATTGTCCAGCTGTGGCCAAGACAGAGCCCCTGGAGCTGCTGTGCACTGCACGAGCTCAACCAGCCATGGGTACAGAATCACTCACAGGATCCCAGGCAGTGCAATTAGTGACCTACAATTAATTAGATGTGTCTGTACTCCTCATTGGAAGAAGAGCCAGACATGCAGCAGTGACTGTTAATTGCCACAGCCAGCAGCATCAGCAGTGCCCTGTCTCCAGGCACCCACAATACCCTCCTTGGACAAACACAAGCAGTGAAGCACCTTCTGCATGTGGAAGCTCATTTCTCTCCCCAAAAGCAGGAGGAACAACCCAGCTGGCACCCCAAATTGCCTTGGGTACCCTTCATGTGCAGTGACCTACAGACACGACCACAGCAACCCACCCCAATGGCCAAGGTGATACTGGTGGCTTGGAACTGGGGCATGAGGTTTGGTCCAACGGCAGATGGGGTATCACACACGCATTGAGGTCACTGGGGAGCCTGCTGTCATCACCAGGCTTGGGCAGCATTCTCCTGGGATGTCGGGGCTGGCACCACCAGCAGTGGGCTCCTCCTGGGAGCACTGAGGGGGCACAGGCAGAAACACAGCCCTGGGGTATGGACAGACACACACCACGGAGATCTGTTGATGGACATGAACAGCAACGTGCATGCCCTATGCACAGGAGGGGAAAAACAGGCTTGCAAACCCACTGATAAATCTGCAATGTGAACCCCTTGGATCAACAGATTGGTCACAATCACCTATGACCCCTTCCTTCCACCAGCACACCTGCACTCACAAAACGCAAGTCCCGCTCAAGCCTGTAATGCCTCAAAGCCATAGATTAACCCTTCAATAAATCGTTGAGGTGTAGCCATTGCTCAACTTTTACATGTGTGATTTCAAAATCAAATTAGTTCATACACCCACTAATTTTTCCTGCACATCAGCCAAGCAGAAGTTTATTGCAGTTGCAGCTGGAAGGCACTTGGTCACATTCAGCTGTCTCTCCGAAGTTCCCAGTCCAATCAAGACTGCCAATTAACTTCTAATGAAGGTTGTATATAACTTTATGATCATGCAGATTGGACGGTATTTCCCCCTGATTTTACCCTTACATTAACTAGCACCTGCTCGAAGATGTACATTTTTATTTTTAACGGTTCTGAGTAGGTTGTCATATTTTAGGAAAACAGTAACGTGCAGATTTTTGTAACACTACCTCATTTCCAAGAAGCTACAAGGTGCAGAAATCCCATCAATGACTAATGAGTTGTGGGTTAAGGTGGACGTACCTTGCTGTGAAGTCACTGTACTATTCTCGACCCGTGCTGCCTGCCATAAAATTTTAATGTTGCTCCTGACATATTTATGGAATACCTCACCTACTCTTTGCAGGATGACAAAAAGATTTACATCTGCAATTACTGCAAGCACATAGGTTTTAGACATGCACTTTAAACTTTTGTACACAAAGGTATTTAACTTTAATACAACAAAAGTAGGTGGTACGACAGAGCAACCACATTGGAACTGCTTTAGGAGAGATTTATCTCCCTGCTCCGGGAGCACAACTGCCCAACTCATCTGCACAGAAGACAGCAGTGCAATTAATGGCTATGAGGAATTCAGCCCTTCCCTTTCCTGGTTCCTCCCGCAGAGCTGTCTGCCCTCCCCACCAGGCACCCGTACACAGGTTGTTGGGACCTTGTGCGCATCCAGCAGGTAAAAACCGCACTGCCAGCAACACCAAGCACAGTGAGCCATGCTCACCGTGCAAGAGCCTCAGCCCTGGAGCAGCCAGACACAGGGATAGGAATGTGGGATTGCTCTGTGCTGGTTACTGCAGCAACTTATCCCAGGCCAGCTCGTAGCACTCCACAACCCTAGTCTTTGGGGCTGCCAGTGACCTTGATAGAATCACAGAAACATTAAGATTGGAAAAGACCCCTAAGCTCATCCAGTCCAATACCACCGTGCCTATTGGACCCTGTCCCTAAGTGCCATGTCTATGTCATTTTTGAAACCTGTCAGAAACAGAGACTCTATCCCCGCCCTTGGCAACCTCCTCTAGGGCTTCACCACTGTCAGTAAAGACTTTTTCCCTGATACCAAATCTAAACCTCCCCTTGTGAAACTTGAGGCCATTTCCTCTCATTCTATCACCTGTTTCTTGGTTAAAGAGACCGGTAACCACCTCACCACAACATGGCTTCATTGTGGAGAGCTATGGTTGTGGAGAGAAATAAGGTCTTCCCTCAGTGTCCTCTTCTCCAGACTAAACAACCCTTCACAAATCACTGTTTCACCCTGCGCCTGGGAAAGGTGAGGGGCATGGATTAGACAAGTGGTGCGGAGTGGATGAGGGGCATGGAGGGGATGCCACTCACTCCCTGCACTTGCACCCAGGCTCTCCAGATAGGTGTGAGTGCATCCTGATGGCTTACACAGATAGGTACTGTTCCATCTTCTCTGCCTGGACTGACTAGTTGGCAGCACAGGTAGGATGAAAATTAAAACCTCTGTCTCACAGAAAGTAGCAAATTCTACAACACAGTTCCATCCCAAATTGCCATAAAAAATTGTCAAGGAGCATCTTGTTGGATGAAATTCTCCAAACTACTTAAGGGAAATGTGTTTGGTTCAGATGAAAATATTGCTCTCCATGCTTCCTCCTCACTTTAGCCTTTTTTTTTTATAATTCCAGCCTTCATAATGATAATGTAATGTGTAGTTACTTCCAAGAATTACACAAGTAATTTAGCTAGTAGCAGAAGTAGATATGATGTTATGAGCCATATTAACACAGCTACAGTGTGAAAATTGCGAAGTAGGGAAATCAAGCATTTTGGTAGCTCGATGACAGTTCATTGCTGTTGATATAGACACCATCTTCACTTACCTGCAGGTGTGAACAGGGGCAGGAAAGCATTCTGTATGGCTGAGGGTAACACCAGCACCTTCTCAGGCATCTCACTGGTGTCCGCATCTGCCAGGGGCCAGCTCAGCTGGGACTAGGCCAGCAGCTCCAGCTACACCAGGTGAAGGATAGGTCTTGCTCTTTCTGAGGTCATAGCACCTCCAATGGGCAGAGACATCTCCTGTCTGCATGTAAACCCCCTGCACTGATGAGTGGTCCTGATGGAGCCAGTCAAAACCTCACCAGCTGAGCCCTTCTGCCTGGCAGATCAGGTTTCCAGCTGGACTCCAGGCTTCAGTCACCCCTGGACTAGGGATTTAACATGTCAGCAGGGTTTGCTTTCCCCCTTTGGTTCTTCCATTCATCACGGAGAGCTTGTGAAAGCTCTGAAATACAGAGACATGGCCCCAGAAGAGATGTCAGTTTTTCTTTCTGACACCAAACACAATGCAAATGAATGCCTGAGTGACAGAAGACAGATAATTTCTCCCTTCATTTTCACAGCACTGCTTTGGTTTTACACCACATCCACGTTACAGTCACCCTTTTAATGCAGAGAAAAAACACGTCAGCCGATCTCAGGTCAATCTCCAGAAGCATGGCAGCTCGGTTCTCCAGCAGGACAGACACTCTGCTGGCAAATGTTTCGTAGCCAGAGCCATTTCCAAACAATGTCTGCAGCTGCTTCTCCTGGGCTGATCCAGCTAAATCAGCCAAAAATTGTGCTGAGGAGCCCCATCCAACCTGGCCTTGAACACTTTCAGGAATAAGCAGCCACGACTTCCCTCGATAACTCAGACCAGGGCCTCCCCACCCTCATTGTGACAAAGCCCACCACAGAGTCCATGCACACCTCTCCATGTAAGAAAAATACCCCAGTATGCTTGGAAGTTATTTATTCCATGACAAAGCATCCATGTGACAAAGCAACCTTCACTGCTGCTACTGGAGACTGACGGGATTTAGAGTATCTGCTGTTAAACAGACACTGCATCGGGACCAGAGTTCTGCTTCTAGTCATTTTATGCAGGAATCAAGGGGAACGCATTTAAATTTCCCAGCTTACTCAGCCATCAGCACAGAACTCTATCCCAAATCTAGTGCAGTCATAGGTGACAGATGATTTATTTGTAAAGTGCCCTGTGCCATATTTGCTTCTAGAAAAAAGTGGATGTGTCCTCCTCTCTGCAGACTTCTCAGTTCCTCATCAATGTTGTCCCTCTTCTTCTGGCACGGCCAGACAGCCCATGAACAGGGCACGCAGAGACACATCCTCAGATTCTGTGCAAGGATTTACACCTCCCTGACACCACTGCAAATGCAACAGTTTTCCAACATGAACAACACATCCTGCAGTTTGAGGGCCTCTGCTTCAAATTGTGGTTTCAGAGCAAAGTTCTGCTGTGGACACAGGGCACTCCTTGAAGGACCTTTCTAAATTTCCACTAAGGTAAGTCTTCTTGCTTAATGTTTTTCATTTAATTTCATTTTCTTTCCATTACACCATTTTTTTGATTTTGCATTGGTCATACCTCACTGTACTGTACTGTATTGCTACTGTAATGCCATTTTCATTTGCTTTGATAAAGTCTAAATGTATCCAGAAACTCCTGGAAAGAGAATATTTAATTCTCAAAATATTTAATATCACTTTGTGCTATAGACATCAGATCTGAGCACTGGAGTTTATGGCAGGGCAGATGTTCCATGTTCAAGCAGTCCTAACTGCAAGCAAACTCCCCTCAGCATTCACCTCACAGAAATCAAGCCTCAGTATCAGAAAACAAGTCCAGCACATGGTAAAAATGCTGAATCCAGAAGTAATGCTCAGGGGAATGGCTGCAAACCAACCCCCCAAACCTCTTCACACCCATCATGCAGCAGCAGAGGGTTGGATGCAGGAAGCTGGGGGTCCCTGGGTGCAGGACAGAGAGACAGGAGACATCCAGATCATTGAAGGAGTACCTGACAAGAACTTCCTAACATCACAAAGGTGGGCAGATCCTCTCAGGCTGTCCCGCCTGAGCCTGACATGCAGAACCCAGGCTTGGGATCACGGATGAAAAGCTACCTTTCCACTGGATGCTCAACATGGGTGGCAGATGTTAACCAGGATCCAATGTACAGGAGAGAAGAAATTGCATTCTCCCAGCACCCACCATGCAGCAAAGCACTTTGCAGTCAGGCTGTAGAGCTCAGATGTGATGGGAATACAGACTCTGCTCTCTGAACGCTGCTACTGGCTGCTGCCTTCAGGGTGATACCACACACTCCTTATGCACCTTAGGAACACAGCAGCCACGTCACACTCCTGCTCACCAACACAGCGGGCCATGAGACATTTTCCACCCCATTTACATTTGGGTTCTTAGTGCTTGCTCATACACAAGCACAGTTTGTCAGGAAAACACCCAACTGATTTAGGTGTCTGGGTCCAGCTCCTGCATGCACCCAGCATGTGAGGTTCCGAGATGCTCCAGCACCCAAACCAGCACTGGCACAGATACTGGGCTCCCAATGGTGCTCAAGGCTCCCACAACTTGCTAATTTTAACTGTGATGCTTTTGTAACCTCTAGTTTTTTTAAACTCTGATATTGACATAACACAAGGAGACACAATGGTAAAAAAGCTGAGTTCTCATAAATGATAAAGCATTTTGTGTGCTCTCACATGGCTCTTACTCTGCTCTGAACCTCGTCTCAAGCAAGTGGGTTGAGCTCAGCACTGAGAGCACAAGCAAGTCCAGGTTAGCTCCACTCATGTTTTCCCACCTGGGAGGCAATGCCTGTATGTGGCTCTGGGCACCGGGCACCTCAACAGCCTTTTCAGTAATCTGCATCACTAATCCAAAGCACAGCTTCCCAAAATCAGAACTAATTCAGACCTCATGGCTTCCAAATTACAGCTAGTTTCTTCTTACTGTGTTTCCACTCATGGACATCTATCACTAATGACAAAACTAGAGCAAATGAGAGGGGACTGCGGAGTGCAGAGGATGCTGTAGCACACCTCCTCAGCGACACGTCACATCCCAGTTGGACACCAAGCTCTCACCCCTGGCACATCAGGGGCACATTGCCTGGGGAGCCACTGTCATCACTGTTTATGAAAGCCAGGTAGACAACAATCCCTCTGCAAAGCTGTTCCTGCCTTCCTAGAGAAGAGGGATGGCAGTGCACCCTGCAGCCTCTGCACAGAAGGGACAGCCTCGGTGCACGGAGGAGACCCTAGAGCTGCTTTGGTGGAGGCAAAAGCACCTTGCATAGGGTGAGCTGTGTCAACCAGCCCCATGACAGGCAGTCCGCAAAGCCACTTCCTACGGGGTCAATGCAACTAATGAGCACAGGGCAAGCTGTTAACACATTTAATTTACAACCACCTTATTTTTAAATTTCTGGGTATTTTAGGGTAGACTTGTGTTTGTTGTAGAATCATAGAATAACCAGGTTGGAAGAGACCCACCAGATCAGAGTCCAACCATTCCCACCAATCTCTAAACCATGCCCCTTAGCACCTTGTCCACCCGTGCCTTAAACACCTCCAGCCAGCACGATGCGTGTCAAAAAAACCTGGCTTGCAGGGGCCTGAAAAATGTTTAGAAGCATTAAAAAAAATCCTCAAAACAGCAAGAAAAGGCTTTTTAAATTCTTGGTGTTGCTTTTATTATCACATGTCACTTAAAGGTGGGCAGCATGTCAGATCTTTAAGGCCTAATGCACCAACAATGGGGCACACTCCCTGTTTTCAGCTGCTGCCAGTGTCTCCTTGTGGGTACCTCGGTGTGTGCTGCAGAGACAGGAGCTGGAAGAGTTCCATGCTTCACCCAAGAGATGCAGGATGGAGTCCTCTGCCATCAGGCACTTCCAGCTCTGTCCTCCCGACCACGGTGTGGTAGGCACATCAATCCGATACAACATCACTCTGATGCTGACCATGCACTGCTTCATCCAGCACATCATACTCCATGATGATGCTCCGCAAGCTCTGTAACCACATCCCAGACAGGAATCCTGGGCAGGGCTCCTGAAGAAATGCCCACAGACCCTAGATTCCTCCCCTCAGCACTAAAAACCCCAACAGCAACACTCTTTGCAGCAAAAAAAAAAAAAAAAGATACAGCTTCACTTGAAAATCAGCGTCTGAACAAGTGTTCCCCTGTCCCATGGGTGCTGCACCATCCTGGGCTCAGGAAGGGGGTGGTTTTGGCACCAAGGTCTAATTGGAAGCAGCCCCCCACCCGCAGCCCCCTGTCGTCGCTGCACGCCACTGCCGGCGGACGCGACTGATGGATGTGACTGAAGGCAGCCAAACTGTCACTCAGGAGGTGCCCCCTTGGTACCTCTTCTGGCTGGATCTTCTTGAGGGTGGGATTGCCTGAGCCGCTCCTGTCAGGGATTTCAAAGGGAACAAGCGGCTGAACGTGGATCTGACAGCTCCGCCGCCGAATTAGAGCTATTTGCATGCTAATTTCCACCGTGCTTAACTCACTGGCAGACCTGGAGCGGGAAGCAGCCTCTGCATGTTTGGAACAATGCTTGACTGATCTAGCTGCATTAACGAGCAAATTATGGTAATTTTGTTATTACAAATGCATAGAAATTTCCAAAGCGTGGAGTAATACAATATGTTTCCTCTCCTCCTCCTCACTCCTAAACGTGCACCCTTTTGTTTATACACACTTTGCCTTGCTTACTTATGTTTCGATGCGCGCGGTGTCTCACCTCAACAGGAGGAGGCAGGAATTACGGCCAGAGCCTGCTGAGCAGACGGGACCAGTTTTACTGCGCATGGGGCGCTTGGGACCACATTCTTAGCTGGTGTGAAGCCTCAGTGACCCGGGGTTGGGAATAACTGACCCCAGCTGAGGATCAAGTCTGTAAGTGGAAGGTGGGTTTGGGAACAGCAGATCTGTTGGTTACCCAGCATTTCACCTGCTTGCCCTCTCTGGCGTAATTCCTAAATCAATTTAATGCCATAATATCTGACATCATATTGAAAACAATACCCATTATATCTACATTCTGGTAATAACATTCCTCAGAGGTAAGCATCCAAGTGTTTCTCCAGGCCTCCAAGATCCTGGTGTTCCCTCATTCAAACTGTTCACGAGCAGTGGATGAATGCATGCCATTTACTTAACTGCTTTGTTATTAATTAAGGGAATCCTTTGTCACTTGATTTGCAATCTGGAATTGCCCCAGGATGTTCACAGTGCATCACTTGCTCCATCATGCATGATGAAACTTCTCTAAGATAGAATCATAGAATTATAGAATCACCAGGTTGGAAAAGACCCACAGGATCATCAAGTCCAACCATTCCCATCAATCACTAAACCATGCCCCTCAGCGCCTCGTCCACCTGTCCCTTAAACACCTCCAGGGAAGGTGACTCAAACACCTCCCTGGGCAGCCTCTGCCAGTGCCCAGTGACCCTTTCTGTGATTTCTTTTTTTCTAATGTTCAGCCTGAACCTCCCCTGGTGGAGTTTGAGGTCATTCCCTCTTGTCCTGTCCCCTGTCACTTGGGAGAAGAGGCCAGGATCCTCTTCTCCACAATTTCCTTTTAGGTAGTTGCAGAGAGCAATGAGGTCAAGATTTGTCTTCCAAGACTGCAGAAGTATAGGGAAGCACCTTCATGGAGCAGGGAGGGGAAAAAGTAAGTTTATTTAACCAGAATATGCCAAATGTCAGCACTCCTATCCTTTGGCAGCGGGTCTTTTTGCTCTGGTGGTGGAAGCAGTGGGTACTTCTGGGAGCACCTGTGGGGAGTGAAGGTGTTTTTGGGGTGCTCCAAGTGATGGCTTGGTGTAAGCTATGTGAGCTGCAGCAACTGGCAGTACTGCCACAGAAAAAGCCCATAATCAGGGCAGAGGTACATCCTCACCGTACCAGCAGCATGAAGCAGGTGAAGAAAATGGCAAATGGACTTAGGAATCACCTAAAGGCTCCAGGGAGCTAACGTGCACACTTGACACTTTGCCCAAGAAGAGTTATGGTTTATTCCTTATTTGCTTTAGGTCTTTCTAGAATAAAGGGCCTGATTCTGACATGAGCCAACAATGCAGTCTTGCAGCCTAGAAGGACAACCATGTCCTGGGCTGCATCCAAAGCAGTGTGGTCAGCAGGGCAAGGGAGGGTATCCTGCCCCTCTATTCCTCTCTTGTGAGTCCCCACCTGGAGTCCTGTGTCCAGTTCTGGAATCTCCAACACAGAAAGGACATGGAACTGTTGAAACAGGTGCACAGGAAATTATGGAGATGATGTGAGGGCTGAAACACCTCAGGTGGACACCTCTCTCAGGACAGGCTGAGAGAGTTCGAGTTGTTCAGCCTGGAGAATAGAAGGCTCTGGGGAGAACTTAGAGCAGCTTCCAGTATGGAAAACGGCTCTAGGAGAGCTGGGGAGGGACTTCTTACATAGGCACGGAGTGATAGGATGAGTGGGGTGGCTTTAAATTGGAAGGGGGAAGATTTAGATGAGACATTAGGAAGAAGTTGTTCCTGATGAGGGTGATGAGGCCCTGGCCCAGGTTGCCCAGAGCAGTGGTGGCTGCCCTGTCTCTGGAGGTGTTCAAGGACAGGTTGGTTGGGGCTTTGAGCCTGTGGGAGGTGTCTCTGCCCATGGCAGGAGGCTGGAATTAGATGAGGTCCCTTCCAACTCAAACTATTCTATGATTCTCCTTTCACAGTCCAAGTAACCAAGCAGTTCCAGCTTCTTGCTGTAAATTGGAGGAGGACCCAGTTCAGGCTCTGCCATCAACGCTCTCTACCATCCCACACACTACCCCAGTTTTCAAGGGTTCTCATTCCCTTCCTTGCCCCTGTTTTCAAGAATTTTACTTCCTAGCTATCTCACATTCACATATTCACTGCTGCACATCAGGACACTATGGAATGCTAGCAAAAAACTTTGTCTAAGGCAGAGCCAGAACAAATTACACAATTTAATGAAAATAACAATTAATAAAGTCCCAAATACACTGAGGTGGGGGTGGTCAAACCCCTCTAGCCCCCACAGGCTTTGTTCTGGAGCTTCTATGCCCCAAATTCTGTCCCCAGACCCAGGGCTCATGCTCCTGCACCCCTTGCTGCAGGCTGCATGCAGGTGGGCTGGGGTCTGTGCTGTCTCAGGCTCAGGAGGACAAACGGCCTCAACAGGCAGATGTCACACAATCTTATTGCCCCTCTGTATTAATATCTGCTGGCCACAAGATAAAAACACACCTGAAAGCCAAGCATTTTGCTTCCCAATGCCGTCTCCTTCTGCTTTGCATGTTAGGACTAGCATCTTCTCCTGGATAAAATATTGCTAATGACACAGTTACTATTTTTTATGCTTTTCTTTTCAAAGCCCAGTTTTGAATGTCACTGTTTTCAGGTCGCTTTAGTCAGGTAATTGCACATAGACTTCATATAAAGGAAATTCATTTGTTCAGGGTCACTGCATGGTTTTTCATTAAAAACAAATTACCAGTGCTCAGAAAGGACATCTGGGTTTCAGGAGTCCCATTAATGACTATATTTTCAGCATCACTATTCCGGACAGTCTACCCTTTCCTGTCACCCTGTGCACAAGGCCTGCAGGGAGAGGAGGGGACATGGTGAATGACAGTCCTGGGAGGGGAGAAGGGTGGCAGGCAGGGGGCTCTGAACCTGGAAACAGAGAGAGAGAGGGAAAAAGAACCTAGGGGGCAGCAAGAGCTCCCGTCCCAACACTGCTAGCACCAGGACTGGAGTAATTTTTTCAGTAACCAGGCTGGATGGGCTTGGATGGTTGATGTGGCGGGAGATGTCCCTGTCCACGGCAGGGGGTGGAATTGGCTGGTCTTTGAGGTCCCTTCCAACCCAAATCATTCCATGATTCCATGATATAAGTAAGTGAATGATTCTGGCTCCTTGCGCATAAGCTTTCTCCAGCTCATCCACAGCACCACGAGACTTATGGTGAGGGCAAGCAGGCAAGCAGGCTGAACATAAGCATCATCTTCCCAAGCCCCTGCCTGGCGCTCACTGCCCTGGCCATGGGAACCACCATGAGCCCCACTACTCTGGACTATCAGGGACACAAATGGGACATGGCTCCTGGAAAGGTGATCCTCAGAGCGGGCACATAGGGTTGCAGCTCCTGCCCCACTCCCCATGTGCTTCTCTCTGTCCCCTCACAGATGGCCACCATCTTCTCCACACATGGGAGGACACAGACCAGACATGTCTCAGGAGCAGTCCCACAGACACGAGTGGAGAGAGACCTGACTCGACCCTGTAAATAAATCGGTGGTGTGCAGCACGACAGAGGACCAAGAAAAGATCCTAGCAGCTCTGGTCCCCATCACCAGTCCCAGTCTGCAGAGCATCAGAGCCCCTGGGGGAGGAGGAGTGATGCTGGGGACATGGTTCAGCCTCTCAAAGGCAAAGGAAATACAGTAACAGTGTGCTGTCCATGACCAGCAAACTATCACTCTAGCAGCTGCACTCCCTTTCAAAAACTTCATCTCAAAACAGGCTTCCAGGTCACACACAAAGGTCATGAAGTAAAATCCCTGCAAATATTGCACTTCCCAGTGATGTGATCACAACCGGCTGCTGTCACGCTCCTAATTCCAGATCTACAAATGCGAGATGGTAAAGGGAGCAAAGAGAGCAGAGGTACACACAAAAGATGGCGCCTCTTCCTTCAGAAGAGGGAAACATCCCTGGAGCTGCCTTTTCAGAAAGGAATAAGAAAAAGAGGCTCCAGACTGCAGGATGGGTTTGGATGGAGAAGATGCAATTTGCTCCTGCCTCCACTGCCAAGGAGACAAAGGGAAAACTGCTGGGAAAATACTGTGTTTCTAAAGCAACAGCACATTTAGGGACACAATCACACTCTGTGAACAAACAGTAACAATAATATCAAATTATCAGAGATAATCCTGCATTTGGCATCTCATTAACCTGTGGGATCCTGTGCCCCAAGGTGGTGCTGAGATCACAAATCTAGGAGGAATCAACAGAGGATTAAATCTCTAAATAGATAATGAGAACATACAGAGCACTACACTAGACAAAATAAACATTCACAAGGGATATAAACTTCCATGCTTGAGGTTTAAGCTACAAGCAATGAGAATTAAAGAGATGTGTCCTCTTTAGGCAAGCTGCTGTGGGAGCTGCCCAGGCTGCGAGAAGGTGAGGACACTGAGTTCCCACCAGCACGTAGCTAAGATGCCACATGATACTCTCCACATCCTACCTGCTCCAAACTCAGCCAGGAATATTCATCATCAGTCCCCACTTTACAACAGGTCCAACTGCCCTTCCCACCATCCCTGGTCTCCTAGAAGCGGGATATGGAGCATGGGCAGACAGGAGATGCTGAGCCGTGGTCAGGTACCACTAGAGCTGCAGTGGGTTGAGACTTTGGTCATGGGTGGAAGGAAGGATGCAGAGGGTGATTTCTCCTGGTCCCTTTGTAAATATTAAGCACTGCCCTGTGACAGGGAAGGTGTTCACACAGCTCCCTCCAGCCTCTGAGGGGGATGCATGGTTCTGTCATTCAGTGGTGACTGGGGTCCAGAGCTGAGCTGTCCCGTCTGTGTACCTGCGTGGACTCTGCTGGCATCACTGCTCTCCAGAGAGGGACCTGTTCTCCTACTATTAACAGCTTATTGACCCCATCTCTGCTCATCATATCGGGAAGAAATGTATGAATTCCTGATTACGCAGGACATGTTCAGCAGTGCCATAATCAAAACACTGAGTTATAGGATGATGGGGCATTTCAGGATGGAAGGGACTTCAGGAGGTCTCATGCCCCTGCTCACAGCAAGACCAGCAGTAAGGCCAGACCAGGATGCTCAGGGCTTCATCCAGCCTGGCCTTGAAAAACCTGAAGGATGGAGACTGTGTATCCTCTCTGAATGACCTCTCTCACCACTGGATAATCCTCATGGGGAAAAGTCTGAAGCATTTCCTCATACCCAGTTTGTATCTTTCTTGTTTCAGCTTGTGCCTATAGCCTCTTTGCATTGGGGGAGCTAAAACTGAACTCATTATTCCCTTGTGAGTCTTTGATTGTCAGGCTAGAGGGATAAGCTCTTCCCTCCATCTCCTGGCCAGGATGCTGCTGGTCATCCTCACTGTGTGCACTCAGCAGGAGGACGCTCAGCTCCCACTCTGCCTACATCCCCTGAGTCCCTGCAGCAGCCAGTCCTCAGTTCATTCTGTTGCACATTGCCCCCTTTCTTAGCTCAGAGTTTTATATTTGCCCTTGTCAGATTTCACACTCCTCCTCAAGCCTGCCTGGGTGCGTCCAGGTGACACCCCTACTCTGGAACACGCTGACAGCACTCCTCAGTTTGGCATCATCTGAAAACCTGGTGAGGTGTACTCCCTTGCAATTGTGGATGAAGATGCTACCAGGACAGACCCCAGATCATGCTCTGCAGAGCCACACATGCTATCAGCACCTAGCCAGAGCATGGCATTAACCATCATCTCCAGGCTTGACCATTGAACCAGTTGTTTTCCCATCCATCTGCCCATCCATCCACACCACAGCGCTTCACCTGTGCTGTCAGAGTACTGTGCTCTGCTGGAACCACAGTGCCTCTTGGAGAGCTGGTCACTTTTGCAGGATGACAGCCACCAGAAGGCTGGTGAAGCATGCAAGGCCAGTGACCTAAAGGGAAACACACTTATGGCAGCCTCAAATGATGCTAGTTCTCAGTTTGTGAAGCCCTCTACTCAGACTGAAGCCACGTGTTTGTTTGTTTGATTCTTTTAGAGAGAAGTATCTGATTAATTTATTTTCTGGGCCACAGCAGATTAAAAAGGCACATTAAAAAAAAGGAAATTCCCTATTGATATGGAAGTCCCTGGGTTTGCAGGAAAGGAAAGGAGGAGATCCGAGAGCATGGACCAGGTGTTTGTGGCAGGTATACAGAGGCAGAGGGGATGGGTTCCCATGTGCATGTTTGACCATGAGAGAAACCAAGGTGCTGCGGGAAGAAGCCTCTCCTGTTTGGATGAACAGTGGAGGAGCTATAGAAAAGATAAGCACAGAGCAAGAAGCTGAATCCACACAGTTCCCGCTTCTAGCTAGCAAATGGCAGGGAGCTGAACAGACTCCCTGGCAGACGTGGGACCAGCACCAGCAGCACAAAGTGGGACAAATTCACTCACAGCAGCACAGGCAACGGTGGCAGCAACAAGCATGCAACAAAACACTGCCTGTGTCTTACCATGTCTATATTTCTCCCATGTCTCTAAGCACTTAATTCACACAATTACTTAATTATGAGCAGAAATTCACAGCTAATGATTAAAAATCTTATCAAGGAAGCACATTTCTAGCAGAGGCTCTGAAAACTATGATAAGGCAGCACGTAGGTTGGGAAACGAATCCCTGAGACCTAAAGCAACATGCATGTTCCCTTGCTCAGGCATGGTGATTCAGACATTTCAGAACAAGAAGGGATGTGCCGGTGGAACCAGACTGGGTCTATAACCTGCTTGCTTCATGGTCAGCCCCTCAGGGACTGCTGTGATCTGCCCATCAAGGCTGTGAAATGTGTACTGCAAAGGACAGGAGTCAAAAAAGGGATTGAGAAGGTATTTAAGATGCTAGTTAGCAAATTCTCACTTAAATGAGAAGGAGAACCTACAGGAATTGCAGCTGACCTTCACACTAGCTGGAGCAGAAGGTTGTTATTAAAGGAACCAGTGAGAGGAACAGTGCAGTTATTCAATATAAGAGGTCACACAAGCCTATGTGTAGTTAAAAATAAAATCTATTACCCAGGAAAATCAGCTCAGACAACTCTACATCACTGAGCCCTCACTGCATCTCCTCTGGCTGAGCACTGCCAAGTCCCACATCCTGCCATTTCACCACCCCACTCTGGCAGCCGTTCCTGAGCAGTGGGTATCTATTCATGTATTGATTCCCCAGCAGCTCAGAGATGAAGGAAAAGCAAATACTCCCATTTAACTGGGGTCTTTCAGTTAGA
This sequence comes from Piaya cayana, assembly GCA_013389865.1. Taxonomy (NCBI): domain Eukaryota; kingdom Metazoa; phylum Chordata; class Aves; order Cuculiformes; family Coccyzidae; genus Piaya; species Piaya cayana. Next base: position 62,664 of record WAAB01003344.1, on the reverse strand, counting down.
TTTTTCAGAGGAAGGTGTTCTGTAAGAAGGTGGTAGGTTCCCACAAGGTTTCTAAAAGCCTCCAAATTGCTGTCTTCATTGGGAATGATACATCCAACACATCTGGGTTCTAAGATGTTCATCCTTACTAGGAGGATGCTCCTGGAGCAAGGAGAGACTCAGGACACTGGTGAAGGGTCAGTCCAAGAGCAACCAGGCAGGAGAAGAGGGGATTGGCAGGGCAGGATGTCTGCCCTGTTGGACACAGAAGAAAACAACCACATCTGCTGCTCCCCACACTATGAGGCACATGACTGCAGCTTGTGGTCAGGCTAAAGAGTCCAACATACACATAAAATTGTTGTCTTGATGATCTAACTTCTGCAGCCAGTTTGTAACTCCAACATACACATAAAATGGATGATTTTTTTTTTTTTAACTCCTTAGGGATCTGGTAGAACCTGATTAGCAGAAGACTGGTCAAGACTGGCCAAAACAGACTAACCCCAAAAGGGCCTGGACATCAAGTCACTTACACTAGCTCCCATTTTCCTAATAGGAGCATTTTTTCCCAAATCACCTCCTGGAGCCATGTGATCACAGATAAACCCCACTTTGGGGGCTCTACCTTAGAAATTCTCTGAAATCCCAAATTGTTCTCAATTTTTGTATCAAATCATATGATACCTTAGGGCCAGATTAATGACTTTTAAGATACCAATTTGGGCCTCAGAATACCACTTGTGCCCACAGCCAGCAGTGGCCATCACATCCAGACCAAAGGTGGGAGAGCCTGGGGATAAATCCTGGAGTTCTTTCAAGATGAAAAAAATGTGCTGATTTCCAGCAGTCTGTGACCTCCTTGCTTGGGCAGGAGCAAGCCAGCTCAGTGCTTGTCCCACTACTTCACCACCAGCACCTCAATGCCACCGTCCCACTGCAGGTCACACATAGATCTGCAGCTGGCAGTGATGGAGGGTTGCAACAATGACATTAAACACCTGCAGACCCTGCTCTGCACCTTCTCCACTCCCACTGGCCACATAGACAAGTGATGGCCACCAGCCACCTCATGGCACCAGCATTTCTCACTGCAAGATTCCAAAAGGGGAAGGAAATTACAGAAATCGAGTGTCTTGAGGTCAACTCATTGTCCCTCAAGAGTTAGCTGGATGGACACAGTTTGGCACAGAGAAACACTGAGATCTGGATATATCCAGCCCCCAGGGGACAGTGGCCTCACCACTCGGACACAGCACATTCAGAGGAGGCATGCATGTCTGAGCAAAGCCACTGTCAAATGGGAAGGACCAGACATAGTCCAGAATGGAGTGAACCTGCCACAGTCTAAACCAGAGCGATCCCCAGGCTCCACAGAAAGGTGGCTAGGGGTTCTTTCAGCATCCCAGTGCAAATGATTTGCTTTGGCAGCCCAGAGGCTGAATCACCTCCTGTGCTGGGGAGGCTTTGCTCGGGACTATACTACAACACCCCTTCCCCACCAGCACTGTGGCCTCTGCCTTGTGTCCACCTCAGCACAGAGCATCCACAGCACACCACACTTTCCTCCTGAAATGCTGTCTTTTCCTCTCCTTTCCTTCCCTTCCCCCATTCCTCCCTGCCCCGAGTTTGAAGACTCACCAGGCACCATTCCTGTCAGCGCTGGAGCGGAGTAGCTGCCCTGTCCGGCTGGGGGGACGTGCGGAGGGTACCCTGGGAGGGTTGTGCTTGCCAGCTCACGACCTGAGGAATCAAACCAACAAATCACCATGAGAGCGTTGCAATGAGCGGACACGGTTTTACATCTCCCTGAGCACCCAGAACACAGCCATGCATTTGTCATCACTGCTCTGTGAGGACCAGCATGGGATTTGCAGCCTGGCAGGGAGGGCAGGCACAGTTTTGCTTTCTCTATAAGCTGCCACAAAGCTCCGATGAAGTGAGCGACAGGAAGGGGAAGATCAGAGCTCTGCAGGGAGAGGAATGCGCCCGCCTGAACTCCAGCTGCTCACCCCTATTCCCAAGTTCCTCCAAAGCTCCGATTTGTAAAGTCGGAAACAGTAAAGTATGAAATAACACTGATCTTAATGACATTTTCCTAAAAAACTCTCCAGGAAATCACAGTGCATGATTTTTCTGACAGCTGGCAGAGATCTATATCATAGAATTATTGGTTTTATCTCTTATTAAAGCCAGTTAACAGAAAAAGAAGAAACACAAGACATTGAGATGTGTTTGTCCTTAAAATACAGTTTAAAACATAGCTTACTGTTTAAAAATTTAAATTAAAGAAGATTAAAATAGTTTGCTGTGGTGACAGAAGAAGGGCCAGATTCACAGACACAGCATAGTGCTCTTTACCTACACCACAGGAACATGTATTTATTTATCCGAGTACCCACAGGTCTTCCATGGGAAAAACACCACAGAAAGCAGACAGTAGGGTGTCCCCACCTCCCTCTGGCCCTGGACCAGGGGTTTGGGGTATCCTCTCCTCAACCTACTCTCAGACACAGCTCCCAGCACTTCCCAGGAGATGTCACTGACCGCAGAGCAAGGATAGGAGGTGCAGACAGCACAGCTTGCCAAGCACTGCAGAAGTGATGTCCCAACCCTGCCCAGATCCTGCCTCCTGTGTGTAGATCCCAGGATAGCCACCATTCCCACAGGCTGCCACAGCAAGACTGCAGGGAAATTGCTGTGTGCTGCGGCCACAGGTGGCCTACCAGGAGAAAGGGGTGTCCCTATGACCCCACCAGGCAGGATCCAATCCTCATCATATGCACAGTCTTCTGGACTCAGTATCCTTAGGCAGATCATTAATCCAGGGATAAGTTGCCTTGAAAGAGCACTCAGGTGAACAGCAGCATCTGCCCTGGGACAAAGAAAGACATTGAGGTCCTGGAGCACATCCAGAGAAGAACAATAAAGCTGGGGAAGGAGATGGAGAACAAGTCTTATGAGGTCCAGCTGAAGGACTTGGGAGTTGTTTAGCCTTGAAAAGAGGCTGAGGGGTGACCTTATCACTGTCTATAACTGCCTGAAAGGAGGCTGTGGTGAGGTGGGTGCTGGTCTCTTCTCCAAAGGGACAGGCAATAGGACGAGAGGAAATTATCTCAAGTTGTGCTAGGACAGGCTCCAAAAAGCTGTGTGCTTTTCAGGTGAGACAAAGGGAGCCTGGGATGCAGGGAGGGCTTCTGGGAAGGATGCTTTCCTGCTCCTCTGACCTTTTTGTGGTGGGAACCACTTGGGCTCCAGACAACTCCAAGATGATGCTGGTCCCAACCAGCCTGTTAGCTGGGCAGAAATAAACATGAGAGTAGGTTCCTTCACCAGAAGATGGTATGTCAGATCATGAAAATTTATGAAAATTCGTTGGTTTTAGCACCACTGACTAGAAGAAATGCACAAATCATAGAATCATTAGGTTGGAAAAAACTTTTGAGATCAGCAAGTCCAACCATACCTGTCCACTACTAAATTATATCCCCAAGCACCTCATCTCTTTGCCTTTTGAATACCACCAGGGATGAGGACACCACCACCTCCCTGGGTAGCCTCTGCCAGTGCCTGAGAGTCCCTTCTGTGAAGAAAATTTCCTGATGCCCAGTCTAAACTTCCCCTTATGCAGCTTAAGGTCATTTTCTCTTGTCCTACTACCTATCACTTGGGAAAAGAGACCAACATCGACCTGTCTGTAACCTTCTTCTAGGTATTTATAGAGAGCAATAAGGTCTCTTCTCAGCCCCCTCTTCTCCAGGCTAAACAACCCCAGGTCCCTCAGCAGTTACATATAACCTATGCATTGCTGCAGTTCTCTGGACATGCTCCAGGACCTAAATGTCCTTCTTGAAGTGAGGAGCCCAAAACTGAACATAGGATTCAAGGTGTGGCCTCACCAGTGCTGAGTCCAGGGAACAACTCCCTACCTGCTCTTGCTGGCCACACTGTTTCTGATCCAGACCAAGATGCCATTAGCCTTCTTGGCCAACTGGGCCAGTGCTGGTTCACGTTCAGCTGCTGTTGAGCAACACACCCAGCTCCTTCTCTGCCAGGCACCTTTCCAGTCACTCATCCCCAAGCCTGGAGCTGCACGGGGTTGTTGCGTCCCAAGTACAGGACCTAGGGCTTGGCTTTGTTGAATCTCATCCCATTGGCCTATTCTCATCCTCATGGTCAAATTGTTATCCATATGTTTTTGATTTTATGATGGTGTCATAAAATGTCATATTATTATGGTGCTTCCTAGAGCCTGGAGAGGTTGCAACTAAACACTTACCCCTTTTTAACTTCTTTGGCTGGCAGAGATTTTGAGCAACAATTTCATTTTGAACTGATCTAAAAATAAAATTTAAAAATCTTTCTTTCATTATCATCAAAGAAATGGGAACTTATCCAATGAGATGAGAAACAGGAATGCAACCTATTGCAAATTGCTGCTCACCACCCCCAGGTCACAGCTACAGAGGCAGCTTCTCCTTCCATCCCCATCAAACAGAGAGGTCCATGCCGGGACACCCTGGCAGTGCCCTAGTACACAAGCATTGCTGCAATAGTCTCTCAGCACATGCCCCACTTTCCTCAGCACTAGCATCCACAAATCAGGATGTGCACCGTTCCTCTCAGGTCCTTCCTACAGAATTATTTATGGTGCATTGACATCCTGAAAGAATTTAAGGTTCAAAACAATTGAATAATTTGCTCTGCAGTTCCAGGGGGAAGCCAGATCCCTTATGGAAGGGCATAATGAATTCTAATTATTCAATGCAGGCAGAGAATGGCTCTTTTAGATTAAAATGTTCTCCTCTCATCACTGCCCTGCTTCCTTCTCTCCCACACAAAATTAAACTCTGATTATGTCACCTCCAAAGCCTGGGGAAGGCAGGAGTACCTGAAATCCACTTAAATATGATCACAGAAGCAAAGTTCACTCCCAGTGCTGGCAGGGAGCAACAACCTTTGGTGAAGGGCTGTCACTAACGCAGAAAAGCATCTCACAGTCCAATCTCCCTGCTGGTAATGCCATCCCCAAGTCTTCCAGTGACTGAAAATGGACCACCATTGCTCTTCCCTTTCCCTGGTGGTGTAGTGTCACCACTGTTCTACACGCTCCTCTGGGGCTTGCCAGAGCAGGACCAGCACTGCAGAGCTCCCTTGCCCACTGCACACCAATGTGCACATGCGTGTGGCTGCCTGCTAACAGTCCCTAGGCTGAGGGACCCCATCCAGCTGAAAATACGTGATACCATCCCAGCTGGAGCCGTGCAAGGAGGTGCAGTGAGGGCACTCCATGAGATAGGAGTGCCATAATCCTGGGGGTTCATCAGGGCAGCAGAACAAATGCCTCTGTTACAGACATTACTGCATATTCCAGCCACTGTGAGCTTGTTAGAGGGAGGAAAAGCTGCACATCATTTTCAGTCTTAGACATAGCCCTGCCAGAATTCATCCCATGCTGCTACACAAACCAGGAGACAATGATGCCATGTAATAACATCATCAACTGGCACCGCGGGACCGGAGGGTGCAGCCACGAGTCAGAGTGCTTGGCTCTGCACACAGAAGATACACAATGACACCCTGTCCCTTCATCCAACAGGAGCTGGCAGTGTGCTCATGCTGGAAGCAAATTATCATTTCTCAAGAAGAGTGCAAATAAGTAGGTTTCTTCCACAAAATTAACAGTTTTACAGCCAGATGCAGGGAAAGTCAGCAACAGCCTCTGTGCAGGTGTGGAGAGCAATGCTCAGCCATCAGAAAACATTTGTGCCATAGGACAAGCTGCTGAGCCTGGCTGGGGCAAAGAGAGAAACAGCAAAGGACTCTACTGTCTTCAAACCATGGTGGAAAAACACAAGGGAGCAGTTTAGAAGCATTCATCTTTTATAAAACAAAACCAAAAGGCGGCAAAGTGTGTTTCCAAGTGTGTCTTTGTGTACTGCTGTGTGTAAACGTGAATCCAATTAACTTCAAATTTAACTACTAATGAAATTATCTCATTTCACTATCAGCTCAGCTCTCATCTATGGCAGTAATTAACCACTGGGGGTTGTCACTCCCAGACACATGACATGAGGACTTCCCCAAGCCCAGGTGCTTCAAACCCTTGCAGAATTCATTACCCTGACAGTGTGAAAACTCTTCACTTTCAATACCACAGGGCACCAACACTTTTTTTCCCCTTTATCTAAGGGGATACTGATTGCCAGTAACAGTGTGAAAGAAATGAACCCACTGGAGAGGTAATTAATTACTGCAAAGGATATATTAGAAAATGCAGGGGGTTCAGGTGGTGCAGAGGAGGCTTACAGACCCCCTTTACCACTGCCTCAGAATGGTCCTCTACAACAGCAGGGCCAATTCTCTTCTCCAAAACATAACGTGAGCTGCACTGAGGGAAACTAAGCCTTCACCCACCACTCCGTCCTTACAGCAGACATGAAATTGCCATCAGCTCAGGATTGTGGTCAACAATCAGGTGGTGCATTGGGTTAATGGGATAATCCCACCTCTCTGGAGAGAAAGGTTCAGCACCAACAGGTCGCTGGTGTTGGAAGAGCCACCCTGGTAGTGCCAGCAAATCCCTGTGTGTGCTCGCTCTCATCACAGGCATTACCACAAGGCATCAACTGATCTGAAATAGTCACCCCAGGCAGCGGGCACCCACTTCACATCCAGCTCTGGAGTGCTCCACTGTCAGAGACCAGCACCTCCCCAGGGTCCATCTCACACACCAGCACCTTCTCTGCCCCTGCCCAAATCAGGTATTTCCCCCAAATCAGCCCACCTGCACTGAGCAGAGATGCCCAGCTCCACACAGAAGCTACTGCCTCACCAAGCTCTTTGTGCCTTTCCAGAAAACAAGTTTTAAGAAGGCAGGTTTGTGCCAAGTGAAATGGAAATAAAGAGATGCTGTGTCACCAGCACTCAGTGGCATGCCTAGGGGATCATGTGAGGAGCTGGATGCTTCAAGCACCGTCCTGTTCAACCCCCATACATAAGGAATCCCAGTGCTGGCGATGGCAGTGATGCCATGTAACAACCACAGTAGCACACCAGGAGAATCATGGAATGACAGAACTATGAATGATTTTGGTTGGAAGGGACCTCAAAGCCCACACTCCTGCCATGGGCAGGGACACCTCCCACTGGATAAGGGGTTCCAAGCCCCATCCAACCTGGCCTTGAAATCCTCCAGGAATGGGGAAGCCACCACTGCCCTGGGCAACCTGTCTCACCACCCTCATGGGAGATCATTTCTCCCTGATATCTCATCTCAATCTCCCCACTTTCAGCTTAAAACTATTACCCCTTGTTCTAATAGGTAAACCTGTTTCAAAAGGCAGCCAAGTTGGATGAAAAGGACTAAGCTTTTTGCCCTGCTCCCTCCAAAATGATTTTGTGCAGTCTCCAAGATCCCTGCAGAACAATGGGAGGATGGCACTGCCCTTGAGGTCAAGTTCCTGCCCTGGCACATGACACTATGCCTGTCGATATTGGTAGCAGATGAAGGGACCTGTACTGATTCTGTGCCGCTGCCAGGACCCCCAGGGACCACCCCACTGCCCATGGCAGCCTACATGCCTTACTCTTTCTAATGATGGGCTTTGGCAATCCCCATGCCACACCAGGCACGGGCAACTCCAGAAGTTAGGGATGCATTTGCTTAACACCAGGGAAAACAAAAACAAGTAATTGGTGGAGAGTGTCTTGGGAATCACTTCAGCTCCAGAAAAAAAGTCAAATTTCCAGCCTCTTTCAGTCTAACCTCTAACCAGAAGCTACTTCTGTTTTGAAAAACCCTTCTCCTGCTAAGACCAGCTCTCCCTTTGCCCAGTGAAGATTTCAATAACCCTTTCATTTCATAGAATCATAGAATGGTTTGGATTGTAAAGGACCATGAAGGTCACCTAGACCAACGTCCCTGCAATGAGCAGGGAGCACAATTTCACAATGATAAGCATGATTTCAATTATATTTCTAAAGAAAACATTTTGGCCAAATGCTCAGGGACCTAACAAGTTCATTCACATGGCTCCTGCTCCCCTTGTCACTTGGGGACATATGTGTCACAGCCAGAGTCTGCCCAATGTAGTGTCACAGGGCAGCGGAGCACCCTGAACCAGAGACAAGCACATCTTATATCAATTATCTGGGTTTATTGTGTACAAAACACTGCACCCCACTTGCAGCACAGTGGTGTGGCACCTCCACTGTTACCACCTCAGGTCCAGAGCTAATGTGCACATGCCACAGTGCTGGGTCCAGCACAAACACGGCTTGGACTTCACATACCACTGATGCCGCAGGATTGCATCTCACCACGACATGCCAGTAAAGGAGACATCACTGGCACAGCACCCCAACACACTGAAGTGCTGCTGTTAATGAATAACTTCCCTCCTGTCCTCATCTAGCTTTATTTGTGGACATCAAACCTAGTGCGGCATGCTTACTACGATGAGTTACCTCTCCTGCACCTAATTAGAGGCAGATAAAACAGTGGTAACACACAGATCACCTGTAATGATTTTGCTGACTCGATTATTCTTCTGACAATTAGCTCTGACTGCCAAAGCCTCACAGGAATGTCAAAGTCTACTTCCTACAAAGCAGGTAATGTCACAGGTGTGACCATGAAATCAATAATGAGGCATAGCTCTTGCAGAGGGCATCCAGGTCAGACGGAACAGCCCTTAAATTAAACATTGATAAGCAGAACACAATTATCCATCATGTTTAAGTGCCTGCGTGAAATTAGCAGCCAGGGAATGGGAGCAGTGGGGGAAAGATTAGTGGAGGAGGTATTGAAATGTGCAGTGTCCACTGTGACTGGGGCTTCAAGGGCTTGTGACAGCAGTTCTGTAATCTGTTATCAAAGCCATAAAATTCATATTAAGCACACTGTGATGAAATAGGCGTTGTAGATGTGGGTCTGTTTTTCTCCTCACCTGCAAGGCAGCAGCAGACATCTAAAGGAGCCCAGAGCTGCCCTTCATTGCAGATGTCTTTTCTACTCTTCCCACCAGCACAACTACACTTTAAAAAAGACATAGGGCAAGGAAAGCAAAAAGAAAGGAAGAACAGTACTTTCTGGTAAAGCAAAAATATAGTGGGTAAGTACAGAAAAATGCTCCAGTCTGCTGTCTCTAAGGTTTCTAAGTGTGAGTCCTGGAACTGCAGAGCGCTCTGCCTCCATCCTCAGCTCCTCTGGACAAACTCTTTTGGCTGCTGCTGCATAAAACTACCATCCCTCCTTCCTTGTAGCCATGGAGCTCTTGCACCCTCCGAACAACACAACAGGCCAGCTTTTCACTTGTTCCTTAGGGTTGCTAGTGTGTGAAGGCTTTGTCTGAGCCTGTCATCCACCTAGACCTTTATAGATTGCCTGACTGTCTTTCCCCTCCAGTTACACATTAAAAGTTAGAAATGCCTAGGTTGACTCCCCTACTAAACACACACACACGGGATCACGGAACAGTTTGGACTAGAAAGAACCTCAAAGCCCATCCAGTTCCAAGCCCCTACCATGGGCAGGGACACCTCCAGCCCAGCCTTGAACACCTCCAGGGATGGGGCAGCCACCACGGCTCTGGGCAACCTGGGCCAAGGCCTCCCCACCCTCACAGGAGAGCCTTTCTTCCTAATATCTCAATCTTCCCTTTTCAACTAAAACCCAACCCCCTTGTCCTGCCCCTGCACTCTGATGAAGTGACCCTCCACAGCTTTCCTGGAGGCCCCTTTTATGTACTGACTATTGGAGAGGACATCTGTGTGGACACTAGGAAAAGGTACCTTAGTGGCCAACATCTCTGCAAGAACCCCCCATGACTGTAACTCTTGTGTGGTCAACAATTAGTCTTCTAAAAAGCATCAGCACAATTTAACCTCTCCCTGGATCCCAGTAGGTGAAACCTTCATGCCTTGCAAGCTCTTTCTCCAGTTCAGTACAGGGCTAGCAGACTTGCCAGCAGACTGGGCACAGCACAACTGGTTGTGGTTGGGTCTTAGGTGCCCAGCTACGGGTGCATAGGGACAGGGGGAAGTGTGGCAGACAGCTGGAGAGGGTCCCACTGCACTCCACAAACACAACACCACTGACCCCAAGGAGGAAAATTCTCACTGCTGCCACATCATCTATCAAGAGGATGCCAAGGGGAACAGAGGGCAGATGGAGGGGAGCACAAGCAGGACAACACCTTTTGGTAGGGCACTCTGAGATTCTGGAAGCATTTTAACAACACATCCATTAAATCCCTTCTGTGAAGTTCTTCCCCTCATGCACCTGCCTGGAGAGCAGTAGAGCAGTGCAGGGGCATCGTGCTGCATGGAGCAGCTCAGAGCAGGAGATGGTCCTTAGGGAAGGCTGCAGTCTGCCTGGCATGGCCTCTATGTCCCACATGGGCAGACATCCCTGCACAGCTCCTGTGTGTTTCCAACCTGTGAAACCTGAGGAGTACAGCCATCCCCAAAGGAGGGGATGAACAAGGAGCTACTTGGAACCCCATCCACAGCCAGGGCTGCACAGCTGCCAGCACCAATGCACCCAGGGTTTCCTCAAGCATGGTGGTACATGGGAAAAGTGTGCTCAGAAGCAGAGAAAGGGGGCTCAGCAGCACTGGGCAAGTCCATGGCTTCCTAAAGTTGCCAAGCTGTGATCACCAGGTTGAGGGTGCAATGGCAGGTATGCCAGCCACGTGGTGGGACCAGTGCAGCAGCCTCATGCTGCACAAAGCAATGTCCTGACTGGGGTATCTCACCCATCCTCTCCACCAGTGGGGTGCATGCTTGCTGTTGCAGCCCCTTGTCTAAAGCCACTGTGGGCTCTGGACAGTGCTTCCAGTTGTCTTCATTCAACATCAGCAATGTCAGCTCATGACATAGAACGAGAGGAGGAAAAAAGAAGAGGAAAGCCAGCACAGGCAGGCAGACAAGCTGGCATGCCCACACAGACAGCTCAGGACTGGGGTTCTCTAGGGAGGTGCAAGGGCATCCTCAGCATACAGCCGGAAGGATGCAGCAGAGCATGGCCACCAAGGTCACCTTGCATCAGTGTCAGCCAAGTTCTTTCTTAAAAAAATCCCGTTCATTAAGAGATAGAAATGCCCCAAACCATATGAATTACAGAAACTTCAAGTTGATGCAAGTCGAGTCACTATTCAGATGGGCATTTTAACTGCAAAATCTTCTGGGAAAAGCTTGGAAGATGTTAGAAAATTTGATTTTCCATAACTTTTTGAAAAAAAAAAATTCTCATTTTCAAACTGGGAATTACTTCTCTACATAAAATGCTGTTGAGAGTAGATTGTTTAGCCTGGAGAAGAGGAGGCTGAGGGGACACCTTATTGCTCTCTACAACTGCCTGAAAGGAGATTGTGGGGAGATGGGTGCTGTTCTCTTCTCCCAAGCGATAGGTGATAGGAAGTGAGGGAATGGCCTTAAACTGTGTCAGGGGAAGTTTAGATTGGACAGTAGGAAAGGCTGAAAGAGTTGGGATTGTTCAGCCTGGAGTAGAGAAGGCTACAAGGAGACCTTATAGCAGCTTCCAGCACCTAAAGGGAGCTCCAGGAAAGCTGGGGAGGGTCTTTTTACAAAGGCATGGAGTGATAGGATGAGAAGGAATGGATTTAAATTGGAGAGGGGAAGATTTAGACTGGACATAAGCAGGAAATTCTTCACAGTTAGGGTGGGGAGGAACTAGTTCAGGTTGTCCAGGGAAGTTGTGGCTGCCCCATTCCTGGAGGTGTTCAAGGCCAGGCTTGGAGCCCCGATCCAGTGGGAGGTGTCCTTGCCCATGGCAGGCGGTGGAACTAAAAGGTCTTTGAGGTCCCAACACAAACCATTCCATGATTCTGTGTGTGAAGTGCACACAGAATAGAGACCAGCACAGGCTTCCCCTATAGCTCCAGTCAGAGCACTGCTGCCAATGATGCTGATCTGCACTGTTTGCTGTTTTAAAAGGGATTCACTGCATATCAACTGCTCCACATGGGCAGTCTGCACTGGTTTCAAAATGACATCAAGTTTTGCCTTCAGAAGCAAAAACCACCACATGTATGCTCATCTGAGAGACCAGTTAGCCTCCTCCTGTCAAACAGATGTGTTAAAAGGGGAGAGAAAAGATATGTCATGTAAAAATAATGGTCTCACCACCACAGCACATCTCAGACCAGAAAATGTTATTTTTCATATGAGCACAGTCCCATCGGGCAGCACATCTGATGAGCAGCAATGAAAAAAAAACTTTAAAATAGAAATAATAAAACCAACTTCAAACAGTTCAGAATTTAAATAAATTCAGAACAAAGCAACAAAAAATTCCCAAACAAAACACATTTCCTGCCTAAATGTAGAAGGTGCCAGCCTGGCTGTTTTTCTGCTTCTGTGTGAGATAACTCCATGTTTCATAGTTCCTCAAATCTCAGGTCTGAGAGGCCCTTACACACCTCACAATCACAGCCAAATTAAAGATGGGCTTTTTTCATCCCATTATTTCTAAAATGTACTCCAGCCAGCATGCTACATGCAATGAATGGAAGAACTTGGAGAATTAAACCACACAATGAAACAGCTTTCTGACGAATAAAGCTATGGAAATTTTAGGCTCCATTTACTTCTCAATCTAATTTTGCCCTCCAATGCACATTATGTCTGAAATGGGATCTCATGTGGTTTGATCAGTGCTCTTAATGCATGCAGAAGCAACATATTCACTTTATTGTTGTTTCCTTTCTGCAGCACAGCAATATTTCTAATAAAACCAGAACAGCAGGCTTTGAAAGGCTCGCTCTCTACCATAACACCATGAGCTGGAAGGATGCAAGATGACCAAGAGGATTGACAGCTTGAAAAGTTTGTGATCCAAGGGACCCCACAAATGCAGAGCTAGCTATTCCATGCACTACAAAAATGGTGAGAACAATGGAGTTATCAGGAGATCATGGATAGGTTTGGGCTGGAAGGGACCTCAAAGCCCATCCACTTCCACCCCCTGCCATGGGCAGAGAGACCTTCCACTGGATTAGGGGCTCCAAGCCCCATCCAACCTGGCCTTGAACACCTCCAGGGATGGGGCAGCCAGCACTCTAGGCAACCTGGGCCAGGGCCTCACCACCATCATAGGAAAATTTCTTGGTAAATGTCCAATCTAAATCTTCCCCCTTCCAATTTAAAACTATCCCACTCATCCTATAATTCCATGCCTTTATAAAAAGCCCCTCGACAGCTTTCCTGGAGTTTCTTTCAGTGCTAGAAGTTGCTCTGTGGTCTCCCCACAGTCTTCTCCAGCCTAAACAACTCCCAACTCTCTCAGCCTGGCCTCAGAGCACAGAGGCTCCAGCCCCTGCATCATCTCTGTGGTCTCCTCTGGACCCATTCCATATCCTTCTTATAGATGGGATTCCAGAACTGGACACAGGGTTCCAGGTGAGGTCTCAGGAGAGAGGAGTAGAGGGGGACCTGCTGGTCCCACTGCTTTGGATGCAGCCCAGATGTTTAAATAACATTTTTTCCTCTTGTTTCTTTTCCAGTGCTGGCATGTTTGCACACACCCAGGAGCTATTTTCTAGATTCTCTTTCCAGCCTAGAGGAAAGGAAAACTAGTATCATTTTGTGAAGAATTACAAGCTCCTCTCACTGTGACAGGACTCCAAACATTGGATCTACAAAAGAAAACTTGCTGTGAGCTATGGGATGAAAACAAGAGCACTGGCAGCATTTCACTGTGGACCCACAAATGCTCCTGAAAACTAATGGATATGTACAGAGGCAAGTGGCTAGCCTCCAACTTCTCACTCCTCAAGTAATTCAGATCCAGCACATTTTCAGCCCCACACTGTAGCTTCACACCTGTTTAGCAAATACTTCACATTTAATAAAAGGGACATCTCAAAGTTAGCCCTCAGGAGGGTGGTTGGACCCACATACCCCTGTTCTCCGACTCATTCTAAAGCCTTTGCTCAGACCAAGGAACTGCCCTGAGGACAAAGGGGCAGCTTGCAAGGGAGAGCATCCTTTGTTAGGGCTAAGATCTGCTAGTCCTGCTCTAGAGACATGGACAAAAGACCCGATGGAGATCGGCTGTCACAAAGGCAATTGCAGTCATTGAACCACAGAATCATAGAACAATTTGAGTTGGAAAGGACCTCAAAGAACATCCAGTTCCACCCCTGTGCCATTGGCAGGGACATTTCCCACTGGATCAGGAGCTCAAAGCCCCATCCCGAACACCGCCAAGGATGGGGCAGCCACAGCTGCTCTGGACAACCTGGGCCAGGGCTTCATCACATTCATCATGAAGAATTTCTTCCTAATGTCCAATCTAAATCTTCCCCCTTCAATTTAAAACCAACCCCCCTCATCCTATCCCTGCACTACCTGATCAAAAGTCCCTCCCCAGTTTTCCTAGAGCCCTTTTCAGTCCTGGAAGCTGCTCTAAGGTCTCTTCTTCAGGCTGAACAATCCCACCTCTAAGACAGGGCAGCACACAAGTGCAGGGTCAAACAGGCATCTCTGCCGCCCACACCAGGTAGCTTTTTCCTGGCACCACAGCAGTGCTCAAGGAAAGGACACCCCTTCTGAAAAGCATCAGAGGCTGCCTGCTGCCTGGCTGCAGCTGCCTGCTGCAAGCTGGTACCGCTATTGAGGGGGTAGCGGGCTTGTCATGAACTCATTTCCCCAAAAGGCCCTTCTGGTACAGAAATTGCTCCAGAGCATCTCCAGCAGTGGGTGAGGAGCAGCAGGCAGGGCAGCTCACCTCCTCCTCCTGGTCCTGCGGCTCAGGGGATGCTGTCCCCAGGTCCAAAGGTTGCATGCGGTGACCTGCAGAGGGTCCCAGAGGCCAGGCAAACCCATGCCAAGGGGATTCTGAGTCGTGTATCCCTGCTGTTACCCACTGGGCTGGGGCAGCATGGATAGGAAAGGAGCTTATTGGTTCCCACCAAGGTGCAGGAGAGCCAGCAGGTGGTCTCTCAGCAGCTCATAGGGACCGGGCACAGGACATGGGTTTCCATCCACCTTGCAAAGGACAGCAGTGACATCCAGAGGGCTTTTGGAAGCAGTGAGAGCAGGAGGAAAAGCCCAGGAGCCACGCAAAGCTGCCTCACAGCAAATGCTGCTAGCACTAAGTTGGACCCTTGAAATCCTTCACCAATGCCCACCGCAAAGACTGGTGCACGAGTTGGTCTGGATCACCACTCAGGGCCACAGTGTGTTGAGGTGGCTCAGGCTGTGCTGCAGCAGGAGCAGCAGACAGCGATGAAGTACCATGGGCTGCCAAAGCTCAGCAAGATGCTGGACCACCTAATCTGGCTCAGGTTGCGCTGCAGCCAGTAGTACCAGACAGCAATGAGGTAACTGTGGGATGTCAATGCTCAGCGAGATACTGGAGCATCCAGCCTGGCTCAGGCTGTGCCACAATGGGAGCACCAAAAAAGGACCGGCTGCCCAGGGGCCGCCAAATCTTGTCAAGATGCCAGACCATGCAACCTGGCTCAGGCTGCACTGCAGCGGGAGCCCTGGACAGAAGCAGGGCACACAGCTGCCAAAGCTCAGTGGGATATCAAATCATAAGATGCTGGGCCACCCAGGGCCTCACCACCCCACCTGGAGTGCCCTGTGAGGACCAACATGGCCTGGCATGGCTCAGCAGCCCATCACTGCATCCAAGATGGGACAAGGGGAGAGTATCAGCAGCCAGTTATCCAGCTGGCCAGATAAGCACAGAGAGAAAAAAACAACCAACCAACCAAACAACAGCTTCCCCCAGTCTATTTGGCAGGAACAATAAAACCCATGCTGAAATATTCCATCTCATAAGAATCAATATTTATGATCTGCATCTGGAATTAATCTGAGATGGAGACATTTCCAATCCAAGGATCATTGCTAATGTCATCAGCAGTTTTCTGCTCCTCGCAGGAAAAATATTTACACCCTAGATTTTAGCATCTCAATTAGCGCTCAATGAAGTCCTAACCAACAACCCAAGTGTGATTTTTCTCATATTTCAATAATGCTATTTTTATCCTGGAATAAGACAAAAAGCTTAAATGAGGCATTTTATCCACATTCTTTAAAAAGTGAGGCTTTGCAAATATTGAGATATTTGGATTTCAATATTTTTCTATCAGAATACTTCTAATTGTCAAGGTTGAAATATTTTATTCTTGGTTGAAAGAAACTCTTCATCTGAAATCACTTTAAAACAAAATCACATTTTCCCTCTCACCTAAGAAGCAGCAAGATCACACTCATATTTCCAAGTCCCCTTTCTTTCCTAGTGGGAAGACAGCATGTCCCACCTCTTTCCCAGCTGCCTGGTGGGTAGGTGGCATCGTCTGTAACATAGCCAGGTGTGTAGCTCGATTCATATGCCAGGTAGTTCAGAAAGTAGTAAATGCACAGAAGACTATGGAAAGTGCTCTCCGATTAGTTCAGACCAGAGAAAGAAGGGAGATGTGAGCCTGTAACACTCATAGCGTGAAGCACAGGAAAAGCTTCAACATTGGGCTGATTTCTAATCAGGAAAGTATTGGGTTGACCAAAAATGTACCAAAGTGATTTTTCTATCCGAAAACCTATCCTCCCTATGGGACCACACAGCTCCTCTGCACTCTTCCCCTTCCAGCAGTGCAGCTCACGCCTCACTCCCAGTGTCTGTGGAGCCTGATACTTGATCACTGAAGGATGATGAGGGTCTGCTGTCATTTCATGGTCTCGTGCATTTGCACTTACCCTAACAGGATGAGGCCCAATGCCACATGTAGCTTTCTTCCACCCTGGAAAGAACTGCCCCAGCCACCTCTTCTGGCTAAAGCAAGCAGCCACCCTCCTCCTGATGCCAACAGTGCCACTTCTGGTAAGTCGGTGGTTCATGGTTGGGCCTTGTTGAGCCACCAAGCTGTCAATGCAGGCAAGGAGCCAGCTCTGCCTGTGCTCTGCCACAGGCTGTTGTCCCTCCTGGGCACCCAGGGAAAGCTTTGCCAATCAAAGGCAGCATTACCCTTCTGAAGACTACAGGTGACTCCTATCTTTACACCAGGGTCACTAAAATGTAATTAAAAAATTCATGTGTGAATCTCATGAGGTTTGAGAAGGCCAAGTGCAAGGTCCTACACCTGGCTGGGTAGGGGCAATCTGTGGTTTCAGTACAGGATAGGAGATGATGTGATGGAGAGCTGCCCTGCAGAGAAGGATTTGGGGTGCTGATTGATGAGAAGCTCAACATGAGCCAGTAATGTGCGATCACAGCCCAGAAGGCCAACTGTATCCTGGTCTCACCCAAAGAAATGCGGCCAGCAGACTGAAGGAGGGTTTCTGCCCCTGGAGCCCTGTGTCCAGTTCTGGAATCTCCAACATAAAAAGGATTTGGAACTGTTGGAATGGGTCCAGAGGAGGACATGGAGACAGTGCGAGGGCTGGAACATCTCTGCTATGAGGCCAGGCTGAGAGAGTTGGGGTTGTTCAGCCTGGAGACGAGAAGGCTCTGAGGAGTCCTAAGAGCAGCTTCCCACACCTGAAGAGGTCTCCAGGAAAGCTGGGAAGGGACTTTGTAAAAAGGCATGGATTGACAGGACAAGGGGAAATGGTTTTAAATTGGAGAGGGGCAGATTTAGATGGGACATTAGGAGGAGATTCTTTACAATAAGAGTGGTGAGGCCCTGGAACAGGTTGCCCAGGGAAGTTGTTCCATAGAGATGTTCAAGGCTGGATTAGATGGGACTTTGAGCCCCTGATTCAGTGGGAGATGTCCCTGCCCATGGCAAGGGGGCAGAATTAGATGATCTTTAAGGTCCCTTCCAGCACAAAACGTTCTATAGAATCATAGAATCATAGAATCACCGGGCTGGAAGAGACCCATCAGATCATCGAGTCCAACCATTCCTATCAAACACTAAACCATGTCCCTCAGGACCTTGTCTATCCGTGCCTTAAACACCTCTAGGGAAGGTGAATCAACCACCTCCCTGGGCAGCCTGTTCCAACGCCCAACGACCCTTTGTGTGAAAAACTTCCTCCTAATGTCTATGATTCTATGAAATGCAATTTGGATATCTGTACATAACAAAATACCTCTTTTTGAGGGCTCTTGCACAAAAAAGACAGTGAATGGGATTTTGTTCCCAAGCCACTGGGAGATTCCCCTTCTACCACGTTCAAGTGGGATCAGCGCGCTCCAGTCAGCATAGCATGAGGACAAGGGGATGCCACAGTGGTGCTGGGCTGAAGGGTATCTCCACCACCCCAAGAGCCATGGGATGTAAAGCCTGCCCAGGTCTGGGTGAGATGCTTAGGGCTTGCCCAGCCGTCAGCTGTCACCCTCTGTGTGGGAATTCCCTGTTTCAATTTCCCCCTGCTTGCTCCCTTTGGAAGAACAGAGCCAAGGACCACAATCAGGGAGACAAAAGCTATGCAGGAGAATGGTCAGAGGAGGTCCCCAGCCTACAGTGCCCATTGTGGTGTCAAGATTTATAACTGTATTAAATGGTATGACAGTCAGCCACAATAAATCAGCTCCCTTTCTTCCCAAATCACAGACAATAAAAGCTTTGGCAGTGAAAGTCATTCATCATCATAAAGACTTGAGACATTCCAGCCATCAATTTCACTCACATCCTTAATACACTGGAGAGGAGTGGTGGAGTTTTGGGGGGGGAAGAGAGGGAGAGAAGAAAGGGAAAAAATAATTAAAAGAAAACATGAAGAAAGATTGGACAGGAGCAATTACAAAGGTCAGAGAAAGGAGTTCCTTCAGGACAGCACTTCTGATGATGGGGTCTCTCTGTGGGACACATGATGCTGAGTACAGCCATGGGCATCCCTACCATCCCAAGAGGTCCACAGGAAAGGGGAGGCTAGGACTACATCCATATGCCACATTGCTCCTACACAGCACTGTGTCCCTGCATAGTGTCACCACCAGGTCCCTCTGCCTATGATACCTTCGCAGGGCTGAGGTGTCAGGTCTGGAGCTAGGGCAGACAGGCCAGGGGGTTGTGCTGTGGTCAAGCACCATCTCCACAGCAATGGCAGTGCAATCCTGCATGCTGAGGCTGGAATGAAGCCCCACCAGGGTCTGATGTGTCTGGAGGACCTCAGAGCAGCCACCACAGTGAGGGAGAGCTTCAATGAGGGTCTGCAGGCAAGGTCTTGCTGAGGAACACATGGAGTACCCATGCCGTCTGTGAAACCTCAGGTGACATGATGGACCCAAGCACCTGTCTATACTCACTCTTTGATCTCTCTTCTGCTTTCAGTGATTCCTTTTAGACTATGGAATTTGGGACTGCTGTGAGAAGCAGGACTGCACTGATAAAACCATGCAGGAATAATATTTTGCAGTTTAAAAAGTTGAAAATATACACATGGCATAGACAAGATGATAGAGACTACATAAAAAAGATGATGAATTAAAAAGTAGAAACAAGTATTCATAGATTGTGTAATAGAATCATGGAATCATTAAGGCTGGAAAAGACCTGCTGATCAATGAGAAGTTTGACACAAGCCAGCAATGCATGCTCACAGCCCGTAAACCAACTGTGTCCTGGGCTACATCAAAAGCAGCATGGCCAGGAGGATGAGAAAGGCGTTTCTGCCCCTCTGCTTCACTCTCCTGAGATCCCACTTGGAGTCTTGTGTCCAGTTCTGGAGTCCTCAACACAAAGAGATGGAACTATTGGAGCAGGTTCAGAGGAGGCTATGGAGATTATGCGAGGGCTGGAACACCTCTATTAGGACAGGCTGAGATAGTTGGGGTTGTTCAGCCTGGACAAGAGAAGGCTCCAGGGAGACCTCAGAGCAGCTTCCAATACCTGGAGCTGGGCAGGGGCTTTTTATAAAGGTCTTTAGAGACAGGACGAGGAGAAATGGCTTTAAATTGGAGAGAGGAAGATTTAGACTGGGCATAAGTAGGAAATTCTTCATGATGAGGGTGGGGAGTAACTGGCCCAGGTTGTCCAGGGAAGTTGTGGCTGCTCCGTCCCTGGAGGTGGCAGGGTGGATGGGGCTTTGAGTCCCCTGGTCCTGTGGGAGGTGTCCCTGCCCATGGTAGGGGTGTAGAATTAGATGATCTTTGAGGTCCCTTCAAACTCAAACCATTCTATTGTTCTATGATTCTATGATTTTACGTTTCTGTGATCATCAAGTCCAACCATAAATCTAACACGATTAAGTTCACCACTAAACCATCACTGCAAGGGGCCAAGCAGAGAGACAGACATCGCTGCTCACCACATGCATCCAGGGCTGGTAACTGAGCTGCTGGTGAACAGCTCACCTGGAGCAAAGCTGATAGGTCCATTTCCAGGAGCAGCAGAGGAAGGGAGATGCAACTCAGCAGATTAAGTTAGCAGTGGAACATGGGCCAAGGATAACACTGGGCATAATAGAGGAGTCCCTTTCAGGTCTACAGGGCCATCTCCTGCTCCTCAGCCACTGCCACTTCATCAAGCTGAGGTGTTACCTGAGTCTGCCCCATACACAATCACGGACCCATAGAATTACCTGAGTTAGAAGGGACCCACAAGGCTCATGAAGTCCAACTTCTGTCCCTCTACAGAACACCCCAACATTCACACCATGGGGCTGAGAGTGACATCCAAATGCTTCTGGGATATTGTCAGCCTTGGTGACTGCTTCCCTGGGAGCTGTTCCAGTGCTTCACCACCCTCTGAGGGAAGAACCTGCTCCTCATGTCCAACCTAACCCTTCTCTGGCATCTTCCTGCCATTCCCTCAGGTCGTGTCCTTGGTCACAAGAGAGAAGAGCTCAGCGCCTGCTCCTCCCCCTCCCTGTGTGAGGAAGCTGCAGATGGCAATGACGTCCCCCTCAGCCTCCTCTTCTGCAGGTTGAACAGACCAAGAGCTCGAAGGCAAGGATGAGTCCACTCCACTGCTTCTTCAGCACCAAAGCTATAATTTGTAACACACCCAGGGTGAGTCGCAGTTATTTTATCCATGTCACAGAAGGGCCAATCAGCATCCCACCCATATTTTAAAGCCTTAAGGGCTTCTCCCATTAAAAAAAGGCTAATAAGACTTGCAGGCAATAAAGATCCAGGACAGAGTACAGAAATTGTCCCTAGTGGGTAGAAAGCCACTCACAGCAGTCTGTGGTAGTGCACCTCAAGCCTGTCAAGCAGTAATGAACCCTTAAACAATGGACAGGGGTGCACCTGGCCAGGTGATCCCATCTCCACATGCCTCTGCAAGTCCTGATGCACCTCCCACAGCCCACGCATCCTCATGGTGAGAGGCTACAACCACTGGCTGTAGCCCTTGCGTGCTGGGGAGGCAGCCAGGCTCAGCAAGGCCAAAGATGCTGCACAAACATTCACGGCAGAATGCACACTGGTTACTCCAAAGCAGGCAAAGCCACAGGGATGCTCTGGGCCAGAATGTGGGACTTGTGTAGAGCAACTCCTTCTGTGGCCTCAGCAGCCACAGGTAAAACCATGTGGAGCAGAGGTGCAGCTCTGCACCCCTGCCCACCACACTCAAAGGGTCCTGCAATGCTTGACCTTGTCCAGAAATGCTTGTCCAGTGAATTGTTGCCATGCCTGTGTCAGAACCCTCATGTCTGTGTCTCAGAGACCCCTCGCTTGCCAGGGAGCAGCCAGCGCAGCTCCACAGGGAGAGATGCACAGGCCAAACCAGGGTGATGCTCTCCAGCCAGCCTGGGGTCCAGACACAGCTCTGTCATTCAGGTTAGAGCGGGTGAGGCCCTGGATTGGCCAGATCAAGTCATGTTTTGTTTTGAGACAGTGCCTATCCCACCAGCTTGTCTGTCTCTGTGTAAGCATGGGAACAAGCTGGACCAGGATACGTTTGGGTCTGCCTGCACTAGCCAGAACAAGCAGATCCAAGCAGCAGAGGGCTTGATCCCACTTAGCAGTGAGCAGCTGCCAGACCTGCTCACAACTACATCGGTGCCTGAGAACAGTTTGTGTCCATACTCCTCTATTACAATATTAACAATATAGAAGGAGCAAAAGCAAACCCACTGTTTAGCACCAAAAAAATCCCAGATTTGCAGACATCTCCCAGTATCCCACACCTCACGCAGATTTTGCAATTACTGCAGCTACAGAATATCTGCTGGCTTCCCACCACATTATTCCAAACCCGCCATCCTCCTGAAGATCCTCAAGCCCCAGCAATCCAGAATCAGCCTTCCAGTGCGGGATGCTCCCCTCTCAGAGAGGCCACCAGATCTGGACCCACAGCTGCTAAAACAAAGCTGGGGAGGGGCAACCCACTTGTGTCCCCTCTTTAGAGGGATATTGCTGATGCACACGCCTTTCTTTAGGACTCAGCACTCAAAAAGGGTACAGTGTCATCACAGGGCTGAGTTCAAGGAATACAGATGGCTGAAAAAAACATGCAGCAAAAAGAAATAAACCTCCAGTGGGACTCTGATCCTCCTTTTATGCCCTCAACTGCATTCACTTTTCAGGCACATCGATGTGAAAATCCCAGGCTGGGTGTCAAGTCCATGGCAGTGCAGGTAGTCCCTGTCCCTGCTGATGCTCATGGGATTTCCACAAGCAGTATTCTTCTCTGTTGGTAGATGTGCCAGTCTCATCAAGCAACTCAGAAGCTGGCAACTTCTGTTTCAAAGAAATGCCAGTGACATTTTATTTTTGCCACTACATTTTGCTTTTTGCATTTTCTTTTTTTTCTTTTTTCATAACAGTTCAACATTTTTATGAGAAGTGACACAAAACCACACATTTTTGGCCTGATGTAAAGTGAAGTCATACAGAAACAATGGTCCATTACAAAGAGCCCCAAACGGGTTTGTAAAATCTCTATTAATAGATATCACTGTGTTTTCCAGGACCAGAACTACAAGAAGAGCTATCAAAGAAGAAAGAAGGGAAAATAAGCAAGAGATTTCCTTCCTGCTCTGTGGCAGATGTCCCCTTTGTCTCAAAACATGCTGCAACATCATTAAAACTTCCGGATACTTTGGTCCTCTCGGCCCTGGCTGAGCAATGTTTTTCAGTTCCCCATTGGGAATAGCAAGGACCCATCATGGGAGCTGTCGGAGCTCCAGCAGCACCAGTTTTCACCCAGTCCTGTGTCTATGCCAAAGCCATCTCTGGTCACTTCCCAGAAACTGTGGCATGAAGCTGGGGGCCTCATCCCCTTGAACTCCACAGAACTCCTTGGAGCTGAGCATTTTGGGGAGCACCTGATCCGCTCAGCACCTGGAGGCAGATTTATCCACCAAGGTTTGTACTCATACAGTCTGGAACATTTCATATATTGCAGCTTTTCTTTCCCAAGTCCTCCTAAGTTTCTCCTAGACTAAAGAACAGAGGAATGTTCACATTTCTGGATGATGGTATGACAGAGTGTGCTGAAGCCAGACAGCAAGCATCCTCATGCCATGCTCTCCATTGCCAAACAGTACGTGCAGCCCTCCCATTGTCCCCGTGTCACCATTCCCTCTACTTGCTTCCCAGTCTGCTGGGCTTACAACTCACAAACCCTGTGAAAACAACTTGAATCTCCCAACTGGTCAGGTATGACATAAGTAATTCATACATGAGCAACCAAGGCCACCTATTATTGGTGGTGGTCAATGGGGGTGTCTTCAAGTACCATCACCAAAGCAATTACCTTGTCCTTCAAATGATATCTGTAGCATGACTCAGACCACTCCTAGACTTTGGTTTTGTGCCATGCATATGTGCAGATGCCAACATATCCCTCTGCACACCTGTCAATACCATTTTACAGTTCCTGTCAGATGTTTTGCTATTGTTGAAAGCCAAGAAAAGCGGTTTAGGAAACATTTATGCAAACTGGAGTGCTTGACTTTCTATTTTTTTATTTCCCTGGCAGTGAAAACTGCTGTCTGTGGACCGAATGGGCTGTTGATGCCCTAAGGCAGGTGACCCTGCCAGCTCTGCACATCCAGAGCCCCGGCTGCCACAGCAGTGGCACGGCCATGGGCGAGTATCCCCAGGATCCACACACAGGTGGAAGACCTTGCCCTGGGAGACAGCATGGCAGTTTCCATCCACGGGTTTGGGTTGATCTCCAGTTTAGTGAAGCCCTGGCAGAGGCTGCCCCAGGGTAGGGGTGGAGTTATCATCCCTAGAGGGGTTCAGCGTGTGGACGTGGCACTCAGGGACTTGATTTAGTAGGCAAGGTAGGGGTTGGAATGGATGAACTTAGAGGTCTTTTCCAACCTTAATGATTCTCTGATTCTTTCAGGGCTTTTCAGACCAGGGTGAACGTGAGCCACAGCTGCTCGGAGTGTTTGCAGAACAACCCCCAAACCTGCCACAATCAGGACCAGTGCGGGAGCACCAGAACCCTCTTGTCTTAATCCTCCTGCCATGGCTGCTCAATTTAAAATTGTATTTATTATCCATACCACAGTGGCACTGGGGATGGGGAGAAACAGATTCAATTAATTAGAGATTGCAAAATCCTTAAGTAAAAGATGCTATGTAAATGCAAATTGTTATTATACATGCTTTGCACCAAAACATGTTTACCGTAGTTAAATTCAACATTTAAATCCACAGCAAAACTCCCAGCAGAGTCAGGCTGTACATCATCAAAAGAGGTAGATAATAGCCTGGGTCTTTGTGGGGTACAAGCGGTCTCGCTTGCTCTCTCAAACACACTTGTTCTCTTCTAATGGCAAGATAAGAATTCATAAAAATGGAAAATTTCAACAGTGCTTCCGTGAGTCTCTGTTCTGTCATTAAAAATGACACTTTTGTTTTTCAGATTGGCTGCCTTTCCACTGGAGTTTATGTTGCCTTTTTTCAAGTCTTTAATGTGACAGGCCCTGTTGGGAGTGACAAATAGATTATTGGAAAATGCATCTGCACTTTTATTTACTAAACGTAGGGACTAAGCTGTAAATCTAGCCTTGTGCTGCATGAAGAACCAACCATGCTTCTGGCTATGATTTGAACCTGAAAACAGTCCCACTGAAATTAAAGTATAATTTGGTGATACTGTTCAAACTAAGATCAACTTTTCCACATACAGACAGATTATATGACCAAAACGTAACAGCCTCAGAAGCTTTTATATTGTTGCTATTACAATTGGCCAACAAAAAGTCAACAAAGCACTTTTCCAGAATAAAAGTGTTTTTCAAAATCAAATATTTTCTTTACTCTCTTCAAAACTGTGTTGATTTTAAGGAAAAAAAGAAGTAAAAAAAGAGAAAAAAGAAAGAAAGAAGGAATAGTGAAAGCATCACATTACTCTTATTTAGAATCACAGAAAGCTTTAGGTTGGAAGGGTCCTTTCAGAGACTTGAAGGGAAAGTAGGAATTTTTAGCTTTGAAACTACTTTTCATTAAAAAACTTGAAATATTTCTTTTATTTAAAATGAAAATAATTGAAATAGTGTCATTCAGCTACTGAAAACACTGTCTTAAAGCTGTCACTTTCCAATATTTCAGCAAATAACAGCTGGATGACGATTCCCTCCAGGACCTTGTTCATGCAACCTGCCTTCCTCTCCATGGGGCAGGTCCATCCCACCCACACAGGTCCAGCTTAAGTGTTCCTCATTCCCTCACCTGTCATTGGAAAGAAACAGGCCCCTCTCATGATGATCTCTAACTTTATATCCAAAAATTCATAGGGTAAATCAGCTTCTGCAGATGCCTTTCTCATTTTCTTCTGTAGGTCTAGCTAGAGGGATGGACAGCCACTGACCTCCTAAACAGTGAGAAATCAGTGAAGAGTCCTACACCATTCTTAAAAGGCAAATGCATTTAATGGACAAACAGTGTTCCCTAATGAAACTAGGGTTTTTTATCATGGTCAGCAAGTCCTGGGTTTAGATATAAACTCACAACAAAAAACAAACTACAACTGTGGAACAATTTAGAGAAAAGACTTTTGAGTTGACTATTCTTGATACAGAGATTAAAACATATGTCCTCTTCCTCTGTCAGGAATCACTTATGGTAAATTTCACAATGCAGTTCCCAGCACCAGAAAGGCACTTTTGCACTTTAGATTAATGAAAATATTGACCCCATGCCACACTTCTGCACCTCTGAAATAACAGTGACCTTCACCACAAACATCAGGTGTGCAAGAAAAAGCAAACAGTCCTGTTTCACTGCTTATTCCTCCATGACAGGTTCTAGGAGCTTTTAAGTGGTTTTAGTGGTTTTGCCTCCTAACTACAAAAAATTGACAAAATATGCAGGAATATGCAAGGTTACATGTATCTATGCTACCTGCGGTCACAGAACTATGAAGAAATAGCTACTTGGCATAACATGTTGCATCTAAGATGCTGAATGCATCCACACTATGTTAAAAGTCCAGCTGATCTTCTAGGAGTGGAGGATTCTGTTCAGCCAGATACACGTGTCTTACTTGCTCTATGTTCCATTCAGCCTGAAGTCTGGCATTGGTTATGACTGGTGGCTGAGTCCATCAGTGCAAGCCAGAGCAGATGACTAAGATAACAGCCATCGATAATGTCTCTTCTTCCCCATCCCTCCCAATGGCAAACTAGTTCTGCTTGTGGTTTCTCATCGCCTTTTTGGTGTGCACACAAAACATGCAGGAAAGGCAATGCACATGGCTGTATGGGACTACTGCCTTCAAGGCTGACCCTCTGAAATAGCACAGAAGGTAACATTCCTTCCATGGTGCGGTGACAAGGCTGAGTGCAGAGGATAAGGAATAAAACGTTTGTATTTGTCAGAGTCTCAGTCTCTTCCCTGCACGTGTGCGTTAGCTGCAAAATGCCCTGCAGCCTGCTTGTCAGTACAGCTGCAACAGGACAGCTCAGCAGGCTGGAAATCACTGCATCTGAGAGTGCCCTGGCAGCAAGAAGGAAGAGCAAGCAAAAAAAGGGTGATGGAAATGTCCCTGTATGGGAGGAAACCAGGCTCCCCAACTCCAACATCTGTGGGAGGAACAAACCCAAAGCCCACTGCCAATGCTTGCTCTGTGTGGCTTCCTTTGAGGATGAGAGATAATGGCCTTAGGCTGCACCAGGGCAGGTTCAGATTGGACATCATGAAAAACTTCTTCACTGAAAGGGTTCTCAGGCCCTGGCAGAGGCTGCCCAGGAAGGTGGTGGAGCCCCCTTCCCTGGAGGTGTTTAACAGATGGGGATACGATTCAGTAGTGGACAGATACAATTGGACTTGATAATCTGAAAGGTCTTTTCCAAGCTAGGGATTCTATGATTCTTTTAACAGATCCATACAGAGTTTGTATCAGATCCCACTAAGGCAAAACGCTCTTCTCTGGCTCCAGGTGAGGCTGGCTGACAGTCGGTCCTGTCTCTGCTAATGCAAACTGACTCTGCAGCCAGCGCTGCCCACGGGTTTGTCAATCCACCCTCAGCAACCTCTCAGAGAACCAAATCAAGGCATCAATTTAGGACGACTTTGTCCTCTCAAAGTGATACCAACCACGCTGAAATCAGCAAGCCTGAGCAGAGAAAATGCATCTGCAGGTAATTAGTAACAATCACAGGCTGCCTGGAAACTGCTGACTACAGCATTAATGAGCTGGGCACATGTCATTGGCTTGTAAATGGAGAGAGCACTCATGAACCGTGGCAGCCAGCAGTAAGGGAAGGAGGGCTTTTTAAAATTAATATTTAATGTGGCATAGTAACGATGGAGAGAAATCAAGAGGTTCTCTAATCAGAGGTTTGGCTGGTGGTCCATAACGCAACAGAGTTTGTGGATGAAGCAGTACAGAGGACTGCCACTAAATTTGTCCTTAGACATATTCTAGCAGCACGTGCTGGCATGAATGCCAATGTTTAAGCAATCCTTTCACCTTCAAAAGTATCCCAAATGTTTTTATCCACTAGCTTGCTAAGAAATAGAAAACTTACATTTTCTACCAACAGACCACAGAAGATCATTTACATCTCATCCCTGGATGCAGCTCTGCAGCCCACACCACAGCCTGGCACCAAGAACACTGAAAGATCATAATTCACTTAGGACCTCTGTTCTCTGCTTTATTTGCACTAAATTCTTTTACAATCTGTCTTACAGATTGCAGGCTGACAAAATGAACTAGACTTAGGTCGCTTTACAAACAGCATCCAAGAAAGCCTCCAGACCTTATCACAAAAACTGCTTAAGCTTTATAGCAGATACCAGCTACCAAAAGGACATTAACTGTTCTTAGCTCAAACACCCGTACATCATATTTCAAGTTCTTCACGCCTAGAAATGTGTCTTTTCAGCCCTGTTCCCACTGATAGCCTCAATCTCAGTTAAAGCATCGCACAATCACACATTCACAGTTTGGCTTCACGCACACCAGAGATATTTCTGGTACCAACAACACTTCTTCCCACCAAAAGACTCTTCTGGACACAGTGTATTGAGCAGCTCTTGGTGTCAGGACAGTGCAACTGTTACAGAAGTGTCTATAATGTGGAACATCACCTGAGAAGTGCAGTCTCTCAAGCTATTGGCACCACCTGGCACAGACATTGGACATTTTGCACAGCTCTGTCCAGTCAGCCGTCACTTTTACAGCTGAACCCACACCAGCTAGAATGACTGAAACAAGCCGTACCCCAAGGCTTTCAGCCTACTGTTTTCAGTTTGCCTGGGCACATGACAGGACAACCTGTCTGGAGTCAGAAAGAGTGGAAACACTCAAAAAATGGTGAAGGAATTAAAAGCGACCCAACTTGCTGTATCTTAAGAAAAGACTGGAATTCAAGTTGGTCATTCTGCCTCCAGAAAAGAACAGAAGAAATGTCACCACAGATCTGCAAGGTTCAGTCTCCTGCCTGCCAGAGAAAATCCAAGGTACAGGACTTTGCTCTGAGGAGATTTCTCATGTGAATCTGCTCCTGACCACCAAAATACGGCTGACACAAAGCTAAACTTCCAGGTGCTGCCCACCTTACCTACCACCTGATCCCATCCACCCATCCCTGCCCCAGCTTAGGAATGCCAAACCAATGAATTTCACCACAGCTTTGGCCAGACCACAGAGAAGTGAACTGTTTCTAGAAAACAATGTCTGTTGGACCTTGTGCTCATAAGCATTGTTGTGTATCCTTGACCAATTCCTAATAATTTTAAGCAATTCCTTCTACAGACGAAAGGCCAGTAGCAATATGCAACTTATGTTTACAAGGGAAAGAGGGTCAATCAATCTGTCTCCTCTTCTGCATCCCCTGTCCCACCAAAGAAACAGAGTGGGAAGAGAGGTGCGACTGAAGATGTGAGTTCATTCTGGGGAAAAAATGGGGAAGTCTCTCCAGAGCTATGGTGAGAAATGCATCTAATGCGCTGTAACACATACCCTTCGCATATTACAAAGCATAGCTTGCTGCTTAAATCTTCCTGCCCTCGATGGTCTGCACATTCCCTCAGCTTTTTAGGAAAGTCTTGAGGCAGAGAGTTTGACTCAGTCATATCGTGTATGCCTAGCACTATAGAACTCTGATTGTGCTGGGGGCTTCTGGCTGCTTCCAGAGCAAAAGTAGCACAAAACAGTTGCTACGGGCATTCCAAATGGAAAAGAGAGGATAAGAGTCAGACAATCTTCTCTGAAAATATATCAAATGGCATAGGTTTTAAAAGGGTTTTTATATGCTCGTGTAAATTTAGGTTTTATGAATGCAGGTGTTAGAAAACTCTACAGCAATATCAAGTTAAAGATATAAATACCTACTGTCTTGTAAAATGTACACTCTCATAGCTCTCATTCTGTCACATTTAAGACTGATGACAGGTTTTTTTCTAGGCTTGCTACTCATAAAGCCTGCTCCATGGTTTTGAAGAGAACTAATAAATGTAGCATTTGGGACTTTTGTTCAAGTACTGGATATGTCACAGGGAAAACCCACAAGAAATCCATAACAAGCTCTGCAGCATCTACTTTGTGGCCAGTTTTGCCATAACAAACACAATCAGTCCGTTCACCAAGGTGCTGGGAAGCTGTGACACAAGAAGCATGGAAACTACTTAAACCGGCATTAAAAAGCAAGCTCTACTGAAGCATCAAACCATACAACAGCTTTGGTCTGGACCTGATTTTGGCCCAATGCCAACATCCAATGCCAATCTTGGATATGCAGCTCCTTAGATGGAGAAAGAAGTGAGGAAGCATGTCTCTCTCATCTTGTTTTCCTCACTTTCACTGCTTGATAATGCAGCTAAGTCATAGAATCACTTCTTGCTAGGTTGTTTCTTGTCAAGACAACGCTCCCAGCAGTTCCAGTCCTGCACCCTATGCTGAGGATGCTCTGGGTGAGACAGCTGAGACAGAAACATTCACAGCACCCACGCACATGGTCCCAGGTGCTGCTGGGCTGCACTTCTCAGCAGAGAGCATAAGTGCCTTTGACATTTCAGGTGTGTCATGGGGCATGGACTTGGACAAGCAAGAGTCAAACATCCAGAAGAGAAACAACAGGCAAGAGGACATCCATGGGTAGCCAGGGTCTTTTGCAATGAGCAGAAAGCTTCAAAGAATGATGGAAAAATTTGAGTTGGAAGAGACCTCAAAGCCCATCCAGTTCCACCCTTGCCATGGGCATGGACACCTCCCACTGGATCAGGGGCTCCAAGACACATCTAGCCTGGCCTTGAACACCTCCAGGAGTGGGGCAGCCAGTACTGCTCTGAGCACTCTGGGCCAAGGCCCTCTCCACCCTCACAGGAGAACACTTCTTTCCAAGATCTCATCTCAATCTTCCCTCTTTCAGCTGAAAATCATTCCCCCTCATCCTGTTCCTGCATTATCTGATCAAGAGTCCCCCCTCAGCTTTCCTGCAGGCCCCCTAAAGATGCAGGGAACTCTGTCACAATTACCGAATAGTCTGCCTTAGAAGATTTTTAAACTTTCAAAGGCTGTATGGGAGGCTCATGACCCCACACGTGACATTTTATGTATGTATACTTTCTCTCCTTATCTCTTACAAGCCACAAATACCCCAAATTCCCCCTTCCTGCCCATCCATCCACTCCCAGACTCCTTTCTTAACTATAAATCTGCCTCTTCAGTCACCCACCCATTGTCTGATAGTTATTTCCATTCTCTCCCCTCAAAGTCTGAAGCATATGTGGATTTCCTCACAGTTCATGTAACTCTAATTTCATTCCAAGACTCCTAAACTTTAGGTGAGAGGAGCCAGGTTGATGCGATATTTAGTTAAAATAACTCGGTGATAACATCTGTTTGCAAAACTACTTGCTTGCTAGGATATTGTAGTGCTTTCAAGGTGTGATATTGCTGTACTAGAAAAGTATCACCTTCATTTTAGCAACAAAATAAACAAGCAAATCCAATCTTTGACTAAACAAAGAAAATCCAGTCATGAATCTGCACAGGTTGGACAATGACAGGGATAATACATAGAGGTAACATGGTTAGGAAACATAAAGCCTCCCATTTTAAAATTCCAATTCCCACAATTTCTTTGGGACGCTATTTCATACTATTCTTACCATGCAGGCAACCTCCTTCCAAGGAATGCAGTCAGTCGCAAACAACTGGATGACTAAAATGTTTATCAAATTCTGCTGTTCCTTAATTCTTGCCCTATTGCCTGCCATGTAAATGCAGGTGATACTGCATTCTTGAATAAACAGTCTTTTCTTTTCATTTAAAAAAGTGCCCCAGGGCATAGTTAGAATTCCACAAATGGTATAAAACACACATATTTGTAGGAACCAAAAGCATCAAAAATGCAAGTTAGTTTGAACTGTCATAAAAACGCTATCCAGTCAAATATGCCAGGCGCCTTTACAGAAAACAAGCAACAAAACCCAAAAGGAGAGGCTTTTTCTGCTTTTCTGTTACATCTCGGTATCCAGGACAAATGTATGGGATGGAGGGGCATATCCTCTTCTGGAAAAGAGGGATGGACGCTTTCCCTGTTGGCTTCCAGTGAATACTACTGAATTATACAAGCCTTGCACCTGACTTGCAACAGAGCTGCTATGAAACCACAGTCAAAAACAGATTTTCTGAGCAAATGACTCCTCATCTGACACCACTCTTCCACAAACGGCATCACTCTGCAGTATGCACAAACTCACACACATTTCATACCACTTATCCATGCTAGAAAGATGCTTACCTGTGACCACAGGGTATGACTGAGGCCCAGGAACACTTGCTCCCAGATCTGCAGAAGTGGGGCTGGTTATATTGGCCTTCATGTCATCTAATCCACCAGCTAATGATGCCATGGCTGAGTATTCAGTTGCCTGGAAAAAAAAGAAAGAAAAGTAAATTTAGTGACTATTAAAGAGCTTTTGCCTGTATGACAGAAAGTAGATGCCATACAGAACTCAAAAATCTTTAGTTTGGTCAGTTTTTAAGGCAACACCCATTTACATGGGGCTGCTATGCATTCAAACTGCTCAGTAAGTGGGTCCATGCTTATCACTGATGTTCTTGGAGTACACTAAAATGTCCTTTCTTTACAAAACAGAAGCCAAACTCATNGGTGTGTCATGGGGCATGGACTTGGACAAGCAAGAGTCAAACATCCAGAAGAGAAACAACAGGCAAGAGGACATCCATGGGTAGCCAGGGTCTTTTGCAATGAGCAGAAAGCTTCAAAGAATGATGGAAAAATTTGAGTTGGAAGAGACCTCAAAGCCCATCCAGTTCCACCCTTGCCATGGGCATGGACACCTCCCACTGGATCAGGGGCTCCAAGACACATCTAGCCTGGCCTTGAACACCTCCAGGAGTGGGGCAGCCAGTACTGCTCTGAGCACTCTGGGCCAAGGCCCTCTCCACCCTCACAGGAGAACACTTCTTTCCAAGATCTCATCTCAATCTTCCCTCTTTCAGCTGAAAATCATTCCCCCTCATCCTGTTCCTGCATTATCTGATCAAGAGTCCCCCCTCAGCTTTCCTGCAGGCCCCCTAAAGATGCAGGGAACTCTGTCACAATTACCGAATAGTCTGCCTTAGAAGATTTTTAAACTTTCAAAGGCTGTATGGGAGGCTCATGACCCCACACGTGACATTTTAT
>WAAB01003344.1:0-29000 GCA_013389865.1 Piaya cayana | reverse complement strand
AAAAACGCTATCCAGTCAAATATGCCAGGCGCCTTTACAGAAAACAAGCAACAAAACCCAAAAGGAGAGGCTTTTTCTGCTTTTCTGTTACATCTCGGTATCCAGGACAAATGTATGGGATGGAGGGGCATATCCTCTTCTGGAAAAGAGGGATGGACGCTTTCCCTGTTGGCTTCCAGTGAATACTACTGAATTATACAAGCCTTGCACCTGACTTGCAACAGAGCTGCTATGAAACCACAGTCAAAAACAGATTTTCTGAGCAAATGACTCCTCATCTGACACCACTCTTCCACAAACGGCATCACTCTGCAGTATGCACAAACTCACACACATTTCATACCACTTATCCATGCTAGAAAGATGCTTACCTGTGACCACAGGGTATGACTGAGGCCCAGGAACACTTGCTCCCAGATCTGCAGAAGTGGGGCTGGTTATATTGGCCTTCATGTCATCTAATCCACCAGCTAATGATGCCATGGCTGAGTATTCAGTTGCCTGGAAAAAAAAGAAAGAAAAGTAAATTTAGTGACTATTAAAGAGCTTTTGCCTGTATGACAGAAAGTAGATGCCATACAGAACTCAAAAATCTTTAGTTTGGTCAGTTTTTAAGGCAACACCCATTTACATGGGGCTGCTATGCATTCAAACTGCTCAGTAAGTGGGTCCATGCTTATCACTGATGTTCTTGGAGTACACTAAAATGTCCTTTCTTTACAAAACAGAAGCCAAACTCATCAATATGTAGTAAGGCTTTCCTTAAAGATGAATTTTGTGGAGTAACAGGGGCTGTAACTGCTGTGTACAAGTTAGTTGCTTGTTAAAGAAAAACCTTCATATCATTTAACCTTGATCTCTCATTTCAGTGGTTTTACTTGAAGAGATGCACACCCATCAGCATGTGGGAACAGGGTGTCCTGCTTCCCCTCTTTTTTTGGGAATGCTGCATTTGCTCATCACACATGAATAAATGTACTTGCTTAGTGGATGGATCTGTAGCCAATAGTTACTAAATCTAAATAATTTAAAACCAAGTCACAGGACTGTTGTAAGGACACTCTCTCATGTCATGGGATTTTTTTGATCTTGTTAATCAAAACTATGGTAAATGAACACAGACCCTCAGAAATCAGACTGCATCTGTCTTATAACCCTGCAAAAGTCCACATAGCAGGTGAGGTCAATATATACAACCAGAAGGAATCCCATTTACTTGACAGAAAACTTCTCTTCTTGTGCCTTTTTCCATGATTTCTTATTGTCAGGATCATTCACACAAAACTGGGGAAGTCCCCTTTCAAAGTTCTCCCTTTCCTGCTGCTATTTGCACTTTTACATTTTAATCTCATATTTGTGAGATTGTAATCATGCCCATGGCAACCAGAGGATGGCTTTAAGTGAAGAACAACAACAGGAATGAACAAACTGAACAACAACAACTGTGAGGCTGATCCCTGCTGTACTTCTGTGGACTAAGTCAATGTTAGAAGCTGTCCAGAGCTGAAGCAATGTAAGGAAACCCAGGACCTTGTCAGTCTTTGAAGCCACCAACTTAAAAAGTTCACCTTTTTTCTCAAGGAAAGAAAAGTGATTTTGAGTAAACAAGTGTTTCTCCCTCCTTTCCAAGCTCCTCATAAGCATCCAAGAACCCTGCACTCAGTCTGCTATTTGCCAGAAGCTCTGCACTTTGTATTAGATACTTCTGTTTGTGTCTCTCTTGCTCAGTTCTCACTCAAACTGAAGTTAACGTAGATGGATAAACCCATATTAGCAGTTTTGTGTTATTCAGCGCTACAAATCTCTGTATCACCCGATAACATGACAACCCACTCCTCCCCACCAGCAGAGTGTGGATGTGGTTTCCAGCATACCAAAGGGGTTGTGTCCTCCTGTAGCACAGGAGAAAGAACCCAGTGGTTCCACACATTCTGCAGATGCGACCTGCCTGAGGCATGAGTACACCCTGCCACCCTGAAGGATCCCACATACAAACCTCTTGCAGATGGGGGCATCAAATACTTTTTACCAGTGACCAGTTGCTGGTCACTATGTCCCTTCACCCTACCACAAATCAGCACTGCAGGGTCCTCTGGAGCAAAAGTTTCTCAGCAAAGACTCTTCTCCTATGCTTGTCACTAACCTTGGCATGAGACTTGTCCTATTCCTCAGCCCTTCCAGCTTACTCCTCCTTCAACAACCTCTGTGCCCTAATGTTTCCCGTGCCCTCATGTTTCCTGTGTCCTCCCACATGTTTCCTGTGTCCGCCCTTTTTTTCACCACCACAGCCTCAAAGATGCACACACCCAGGCCTCTGCTTCAGCTCCTCTTCTGCACTGTGGGGAGGACAACCCTTAGACCATCCCTCTCTGCAGAGGGTGACAGCTATGATTCAACGCTTTCTCGTCTCTAAAGCTACAGCTTCTCATTCCACATCCCTAGGCATATATTTTAGCCTTCCCACATCAACCCATGTTATCCTACATCCTACCTGATGCTGGGTATGTACATGCACGTGTGGTGGCATCACCAATGAGATACCAGAGGAGCAGCAACACAGCTGCAGTCCCGTAGAGTCATCCTAGGAAGACAGTGATGCGCAAGCAGTGTGGGACAGGCAAGCAGCACAGCAGAGGAAAAAACTGCCCTCATGCACTGTTGTTTGACATTTCTGATGGCTGGAGAAGAGCGTACACCACTCCCTGGGGATAGATGCTCTATTCCACCCTAGTTGCTCTAAGAAAGCCATAACCACACCATATCCAGACTGGAAAATCTCTGTATCACCCCATGGCACAACAACCCACTTCTCCCCATCAGCAGTGTCTGAATGTGGTTTCCAGTTTATGAAGAGGGTTGTGTGCTCTTGAAGCACGGGAGAAAGCAACCAGCAGTGCCACACACTGGGTCACATGCAGGTTGGGGCACAGTGTGCACATCCAAGACCTACAGCCATGAGTGACACAAAACCAAATGGGACCAGTCCAAGCCTCCACTTGCAAACCCCAGACATGGGACTCCAGAGCAGGCTGCAGATGTCAGAACACCACAGCTTGTGTACCTGCTGGGGTCCAAGGACCTGACCTGGGAGGCTGCAGGACCAGGTCTTGTCTCTTCACTGAAACAATCTTAGAACACCACTTAATGAAAAGTGAGCTTGGATTTTTGGTCTCAGAGGGACTGGCCAGTCTCAGTGTTGGAAGCCAGCAGCTACCAGGGTGCAGCACATCCTACCGGGGCCAGGACAATCATAACCCCTGTTCATCCATGCCACCCCACCACAAGGAGGCAGATCAAAGCACACCAGCACAGCCTACCTGTGGGCAATGTTGCCCCACCTTACCTACCTGTAGCAGCACGAACTCAAACCATGGGACCACATCTGCAGGCCAGAAGGACTGGAAGTATCATGGCAGCCTAGCACAGCATGGAAGAGGAGCCTGCAGCTGGGCACTAAGGCTCCAGGAGATGGAGGAGTGAGAAATGGAGATTTGGAGTCCCTCCCCACTTTTGGTCCTCATAACTCACTGCAGAGAGGAGCTGCATCTTTTTTGCAACAGGGCAAGAACTTTTCCAGGGGTCAGAATAGCAGCATTTTCAGGAATTTTGCAGGTGCTTCCTGGTTCTCAAGGCAAAACTGTGCCCACATCCCTCCTCAGAGCCACCAGCGACTGGTGACCAGCAGCCACATGGATCAAGCACTGACCACCGTCACTGTGCCCAGCACCCAAACAAAGCCATCCTGGCCAAGGGGTAGCTGCAGCAGCTGCTGACCCCCCACCTTCTTGCACGGTCCCAGCGGAGGAGTGAATCCCTGTGTCACACCCACCGCTGTTGTAACAGCACCCAGTGCTGAGCAGTAGACACATTCAGGTCTGGTACAGGGGCAGGGAACTGCTGCACAGCTGAGATGGCACAAGGCTATGGTTGGTGCTTGGCTGTGGGGAGAGAAGGGAATGGGCCACTGCCAGTGGTGAGGTGCAGGGAGAAGAGGGCCTGTAGAAGGTATCTTCTGACCCCTAAGGCGTAGGGAGCAGAGCAGAAAAGCATTCACCCCCAGACTGATCAGCAGGCACTCTCTGCATCCCTTCTCACCCCTGCATAAGGGCTGGAGGACAACAGCACCCCTAGAAGAAGCATTAAGCTTTGCTGATGCTGTGGTGCAGAGCTGAGCATTCACCCACTCTCAAGAGGTACAGCAGTGTCCTCTCTTCCCACTCACCCCAGCCAGAGACCATCCTTCCAGATGCACTGTCCAGAGAGGAGAGGAAACCCAAGGGGAAGAAGCAATCGTGGAGCAGCCCCTCACCTTAGTATCCATCAACAACCTCCTGCTGTGCCTCCCCAGGAGCCTCTCCAGCCACTCGGGCAGGTAGCAGGAGGAGTCTCAGGTCTGATTCCTCCACTGGAGCCACCACTGAGGAGCAGTCCAGAGTGGCTGGGAACAGCCAGGGCTCCCTCCCCACACAGCGGGAAGTCCGACCTGCGGCTCAGTATGTGAAAAAGCAAGAGTCGGGTGTTCAGTACCCTAGAAATTACCTGAAAAATGACTGCCTGCGGTTGTACCACGCACTGTCTCATCAGCATGGAGCACCACTGCCATAGCATGGAGGAGAGAAAACACAGATATGTAAAATGAAGAATATATAAAAGGAGAGACCAAGAGGAACAAACCAAAAAGAAGGGGCAAGGTGGGATCTCCTGTGCTCCCTCTGCCCCAACCCACTTGGCTCGGGCAGACAGGACCTGGGCACCTGGCAGGAGGGTGGGTTGGGGAAGAGAAGGGTGGTCTCTCCACACCCATAGGCAGCAGGGTCTGCACCATCTGTCCCCTGCCAACCTTTACTGCAAAGAGCAAATGGGAAGGTTTCTGCACTGGGAGAAGTTTCACATCCACCTCCAAAAACTGTATTTCTAAATATTGCCCCTGCAGACATGGGAGGTGATAGGAAGATGCAGGGAAGAAAAGGTTTTTGGTACCATTCTCAAACCACTCAGGTACTGAGGTAAGCTCTGCCCTTTTCTCTTGTATTACAGTGAAGTGGTGAGGCAGCCCCTCACTAGCTTCATTCTCTGCTTTTCCTAGCAAAGAACCCCAAGCATAACCCATCAAAAGATTAACCCACCTACATGTATGGCAGTTTTCTCTTTGAGGTTTACCTGGTGCTTCATTCCAAAGTGAGGACAAGAATGCTCCATGACACAGCCTGGTTCTGGGGTGCCAGCCTGGGGAACTCAGGAAGGTTCCACCTACAGGGATGACCCAGGTGACAAATGCACCCCCTTCCTGCCTCATGCTTTTCAGGGACAGACCCTGCACCCCTCAAGAGAGACTGCACTGAGCAAAGACAGAAAAGAGGTGCCTGCTGTGGAGGGCAGGCAGCTGCCAAAAGGAGCCAGCTGGTGCCCACTGGGACTCTCACATGTTGCTTTTGGCATCTGCTCCATTTTCCAAATCACATCTGCAAAGCAGCAGGCAGGCACAAAGTGAGGCCTTTATGCCCTCCTGCTACT
Source organism: Piaya cayana (assembly GCA_013389865.1). Lineage (NCBI taxonomy): Eukaryota > Metazoa > Chordata > Aves > Cuculiformes > Coccyzidae > Piaya > Piaya cayana. The sequence continues at coordinate 23,486 of WAAB01003344.1, read as the reverse complement.
GGCACGGCTGCCCCAAGGCACACAGTGCTGCTCAGAATGCAACAGCAGAATGCCGGGGGCTTGGAACATCAGAGCATCGCACCAGGCAGGGGGACTGGAAGACTTTGTCTGCCTCTGCATGCACCACAGGCTGCTAGCCTCCAAGTGCTTCCTAGCCTGGAGAAGGCTCCAGAGAAACCTTAGAGCAGCCTCCAGAGCTGAAAGGGGCTCCAGAAAAGTTGGGCAGGGGCTCTTGATCAGGGAATGCAGTGATAGGATGAAGGGAAACAGTTTTCAGCTGGAAAGGGGGAGACAGAAATGAGATTTTAGGGAGAAATGTTTCCCTGTGAGGGTGGGGATGCCCAGAGCAGTGGTGGCTGCCCCATCCCTGGAAGTGTTCAAGCACAGGTTGGATGGGACTTTGAGTCCCTGATCCAGCGGGAGGTGTCCCTGCCCATGGCAGTGGATGGAACTGGATGGGATTTTAGGTCCCTTCCAGCCCAAACCATTCCAGGATTCTATGATTTTCTTCATTTAAAGCAGATGTTAATCAGTAGTCTTTGAAAGGCGCAGCACTGTTCGCCAGCCCATGACCACCTAACCCGCTGCTTGCCCCTGACAGCAGCAGCAAGCCTGACCTCGTGCCTCACATTCCCAAGTTATCACATTATAACACTTTAAAGTAAATAAACAAAGGCAGAGGTGGCATATGCCAGTCTGTCTGTCTAAGGAAACCCCCACCTCATCCTGACAAAGGGGAGAAATTTGTAACATCAGATGTGGTTCAGAGAGCTTAATCCAAAGCAGCTCTAATTAATCTCCCCAGGTTTTCATAAACCCAGCGCCACTCACAGCTGCACGGGCACCAGTGCCACTCTGCCTGGAATTTTATGGGAATGGAAAATCCATCCCAGTGCCCTCCTCCTCAGCTGCCTCCAATCCAGACAGGAAAGGCATCCAGAAGCCTATCTATGAAAGCCTTGCCACTGCTGCCCGCCAGTCACCCCTCCATGTCATAATTTAGATCACATCCCCTGCGCTACCCACTGCAGCCACCAAAAGCAATTCTGCTTGGGATTAAAAGCCACTGTCACAGCTAACTGGGGACAAACCCCAGTTTCTCTTTGTTTTTGGTGATGTAGGGCTCTTTACTGTTTCATGGGGAGTAAAATCATAGAATCACTAGGTTGGAAAGGACCTTTGAGATCATCAATTCCTACTGTACCTGTCCGACACTAAATCATGTCCCTAAGCACTTCATCTGCCTGCTTTTTAAACCCCTCCAGGGATAGGACTCAGCCACCTCCCTGGGATGTTTAATTTCAGCAGCACAACATTATTCCCCCTCTTTAAATGGAGAATTTCTGGGTGTCCCTGTCACAAAACATGTATGTTCTTAAAAAATTAACAGCTGTGCTTCCTTTTAGCCCAAATCCAATTAGGATCATGCACTTCCCCAGAGACCCCTCTGAAGACAGTGGGAATTAGCTAGTGCACCCTTCCATGAACACATTTACTCTCATACTTCAGAATAACTGACCTGGTTTTGACCCAATCTTCAGATCATCTGCATGTTGGAAACAACATGCTATGTCTTACATTTCCATGCCACGATCCATAAGCGGATGCAGCCATTCTCGGATTTTCCAAAAGGACCCCCAAACTCAATCTAAATGCCTAGAATTTACCTGTTTTTTTTTTCTTCTATACATATAAATAGCTGCATTTCCTTTTGCTCTTTGTTTCTCATTTTCATTTTGTTCTAATATCTGCATGTAAACGTCTGAAAATAGCATCTGTAATTGAAGATTATGAAGTATAGCCAGCTCCTGACAGGCTGCTAAGGAAGATGGATTATCCTCATTTTTCTGTAAATTTTGTCAATTTTGGAATTCATAAGCTATCAACACTGATCAAAATGTGACCGCACAGCTGTGTCAAAGTGGATGGTGCGGCAGTGGCACAGCTCCCGAGGAGGACGGCTCTCCCCAGCTGCTTGACCTATGAGAATCCTTCCTGGCGGCTCCCTGTATCCATATCCCACCCCCTACACACACCCACACACACCCATGCCAAAAAAAAAGGAAAAATGAAATATTTAAATAAATAGAATTAAAGTATGCAAATCCTCTGGTACGCTGACTCACATCACAAAGCATAATTTATTGCATGTTCTCTCTTTTTATTTATCCCTAAGTAGTAAACACGATTTCCATTCAGAGGGTTCGTTATGTTCCACTCCTACCAGACAATCACGGCACACTTGAGGCAATTGTTTAGCCTCTTCCTCTCAATTTTCCCATTACTGGGAGTAAGTACTGTTGGGACTCTTTAATAGCCCGACTGCAGCCCATATCAATAACAGATGAGGTTTAATCGTCCAACACAAAAATTATTTAGGCTCAGTAAGGACATTCAATGTCATTTGCATAATGGCATTTCTATCCTGAGCACCTAACCCATCGTGCATAAACAAGGCCCTGGGACCATAAATAATAATAAATCATGACGTCCACGCTCCTCTTGCTGTAATAGGAGTCTCTCTTTGCAGAAATTATTTCAGCAGGAAATGGGCATTGCAATTTTAAAGACATGTGGCATCACACAGGCCAGTAAATCACCCCTGCGCAGACACACGTACACACATGCACTGCTAACAACAACACCCCACTGAACCACAGTGCAGAGCACAGCCTGCACTTGATGCCAGAATTGTCCCTTTTTCCTTTATTATTATTATTAGACAGAGCTAGCAGACCAAGAAAAAGCAAGGTTTGAGGAACATGTGCAGTGTCTGGGCATGTGCACAGGGGGAAAACAGACCCCAACATCTGTGAATCATAAAATGGTTAAGGTTGGAAGAGACCTCTAAGCTCATCCAGTCCAACCATCAATGCAATGCCAACATGCCCACTAAACCATGTTCTGAAGTGCCATGACCACACGCTTTTTGAACCTCCACCCCTGCCCTGGGCAACCTCTGCCAGGGCTTCAACACTCTGTCAGGAAACACATTTTTCCTAATATCCAATCTAAACCTTCCCCAGCACAACTTGAGGCCTTTTCCTCTCGTCCTATTGCTTGTTCCTTGGGAGAAGAAACCAGCAGCCACCTCACCACAACCTCCCTTTGGGTAGCTGTGGAGAACAATGAGTCTCCCCTCAGCCTCTCCTTCTCCAGACTGAACGTCAATCAGGTCCCTCAGCTGCTCCTTGCAAGATTTGTTCTCCAAACAAAGCCTTTCCCAGCCTCATTGCCCTCCTCAGCCAGGCTGTCCCTAGCACTCACTGTCCTTGAACCTCTCCTGGGAGGGTTACTGGGAAGAAAGGAGGACCTACAGGCACTTGCAGGTGTTTTCTAACCAAGCCCTCCACCAGCCATTGAAATCCCAGTTACTCAGCCAGGGCAGAGGAGGCCAGTGAACTGTTCCACTGGTTTGTAAGCAGAAGTCTCCATAGAAACCAACAACAAAGCCAACTCAAGGGATTGGAATGGACACACACATCCTGTTGAGCTGAGGTGGTTTTCCACATCTCAGTCTCACCAGGTTCATAAAAAGTGCCTAGGTGAACAGAGACAGCACTATGACAGCAAGAGCTGACCTCAGCTTTTGACAAGATTCGCAGGTTGCATCATCACACATTTATCTTCTACAGTTCCTTCCTCTCCCCAGGGGTTGGTGCAAGGTCTAGTTCTGTTCAATATCTTTATCAATGATCTTGATGAGCGGATCAAGCGCACTTAGCAAGTTTGTGGATGACACTAAACCAGGAGGAACTGTGGATCTTCTGGAGGGCAAGGAAGTTCCACAGAAGAACCTGGACAGGCTGGATGCATAGCCTGAAGTCAGTGGGATGAGATCCAACCAGGTCAGGTGCCAGGTCCTGCACTTGGGACACAACAACCCCATGCATGTCCACACTTGGGGAAGAGTGATTGGAAAGGTGCCTGGCAGAGAACGACCTGTGAGTTGTTTGTTGCCAAGAGAAGTGGCTGCTCCATCCCTGGAGGTGTTCAAAGTCATACTGGATGGGGCTGGGAACCCCTGATCCAGTGGAGATGTCCCTGCCCATGGCAGAAAGTGGAACTGGATGGGCTTTGAGGTCCTTTCCAACTCAAATCACTCTCTGATTTTATGAAGTGGGAAGTATTGGCCCAAGGAGCTATGCTTTCTGCTGCTTTTCTGAAAGGCTTTGTACTCATAGAAGTTGATATTCAGCAGGGAGAAACATCATGGCAGGTTTCTTTTCTCCTTGAGCCTAAAACAGAGCAGAACCAAAGGAGAAGGTGGTGCATATACACAGTGCTTCCCCCCCACCCCAGTAGAGAGATGGGAGTATGGAGGGCTTAGCTAAGAAAAGAGACTGTCCCAAGGAGGCTTTGTCCTCTCCATGGCCCTAGAGATGAGTCATTGCTTACAGCTGCTCCCGCTTGACTTGTGCTGAAACTGCTTTCATCTTCCCAGCCACCATTCTCCTTCTCCATCCAGACAGCAAGGCCATGCTGGACATTGCCCTTTCCTAGAGAGCCAATCTGTAGAGCTCATGGCCCCAGGCTGCCTCTTGTGTTCTCCCAGTACCACTGCAATATAAATAAGTGACAATCGTGGTGATGGAGAACAGGAATAGGGATCCTACACCAAGCTGCACATGTTAAAGACTCAGCCTCCAGAAGCCAAGGGCAGTTCAGAGCCCCGAGTGCCCTGAAGCACCCAGGTGACTTGGCAGACAGAGGAGCATTACCCAACATTGCTGTGGAGTAAATTGTAATTTCTCTGGGAGCTGATGGTTCCTCAAGGACCTGAGGCTGTTGCTGATAGCAGCATCTCAGGGCTTGAAGCACTTTGTGCACCAAGCAGCTCTTGAGCAACCACCTCATACAGGAAGACAGGGCAGCTTCCAAGTGCTGTCTCCAAAGAGCGGCTGCTCCTTCCCTGCAGTGTTATGGCTGAGCACTGGTCCTCTCCAGCCTCTTTCACACCTTTTTAGATTTTAATATTGATGAAAGGTGCTATTTGGCAAGAAAAATATACCACAAGCCCAAGATCTCTTTATGAGCAGCCTCTGACCCTCTCAAAGGGCATGCTCCCAGGTTCTGATGGCAGAGATGGGCAGCAGCACATGATCCCTGGGATGCAAGCAGGGAGAACTCCTACACCATCCAAGCATCTCATCATGGCTTATAGCAGCAAAGTCCCAAACTCAGGTAATTCCTGCAGAGAACGACTTTGTGTGTTGGGGGATGAGAAGCTGGACATGAGCCGGCAACTTGTGCTCACAGCCCAGAAACCAACCCTGTCCTGGGCTGCACCCAAAGCAGGGGGACCTGCAGAGGGAGAGAAGGGATTCTGCCCGTCTACTCTGCTCTCCTGAGACTCTGCCTGGAGTCCAGTTCTGGAATCCTCAACATAAGCAGGATACAGAACTGTGGGAACAGGTCCAGAGGAGGCCATAGAGATGATGCAAGGGCTGGAGCACCTCTACTGAAAGAGCTGGGGTCGTTCAGCCTGGAGGAGACTGTGGGGAGACCTTAGAGGAGCTTCCAGTACTGAAAGGAGCTCCAGGAAAGATGAGGAGGGACTTTTTCCAGAGGTCTGAAGTAATAGGATGAGGGGAAATAGTTTTAAATTGGAAGGGGGAATATTTAGATTAGACATAAGTAGGAAGTTCTTCACAGTGAGAGCTGTGAAGGCGTGGCCCAGGTTGCCCAGACCAATGGTGGCTGCCCCATCCCTGGAGGTGTTCAAGGCCAGGTTGGATGAGGCTTGGAGCCCCTGATCCAGTTGCAGGTGTCCCTGCTGTCCCATGGTAGTGGGTGGAAGTGGATGGGCTTTGAGGTCCCTTCCAACCCCAACAATTCTGTGATTCTATGAACCAACAGAACCAATCACAGTAAAGAGCAGTGTTGTACCCCACTGAGTGTCAGGAGCATCACAGGGCCACCCTGGAAGGGGAGAGCACCAAGATCCCTGCCGGGCCCCAGCAGGCTCCATCTCCTACCACAGTCTGAGCCTGGTGAAAGCAGGCAGCCAGTGGCTGGTAGGGAATGCATTCCCTTACAGAGGATGTGGGAAGGAGGCAGTGCTGCACAGCTTTGGTCCTTGCAGCCCCTGCAGGGATGGGTTCACGGGTGCCCCTGCTCCCAGCTGCTGTCCCTCGGCCCTCCTGCCTGCCCAGACCCTATGCCCTTTCCATTCAGCAGGGGTATTGATCTGCTGGCAGCAATGGGCTGGATAATTAGCCAGGAATTAGGGTTTCTATTACAGCCAGGAGGCTGCCCCAGCTGATTTATCACCTGAATAATTTACTGTGATTGAAAGGAAATTAAAATGAACTCCATTTGACAACTGTGCACTTTTATGGGCTTTAGTGAAGACTCAAAAGCTAAATTAATAGCCTGGTGTTGTTTAATAGTCTACCAAGAGTAAATATGGGAAGGTTTTTCCTCTCCTGATGTGCTCTCTTAGGCTGGATTTTAGGTTTTTTCCCCTTGCACCAATAAAGCCTCAGACTGGATCAGAGGTTTCAGCTGGAAGAGGCTGAGCCGTAAAAAAGCACAGAGCTGGCCTTGCTCACTGCTGCTCTCCCTCCCCTGCTCATATCTGTCAGCAGAGCAGGGGAGGCCCTGCATCCCACGAGCAGGCAGCACCCACTGGCTACCCCTCAGACAGTGCCAGCGCTCACACCAGCATAAGTACAGCCTACCCAGCCACTGACTCTGGCCGTCCTCTGCTGGAGGCATGTACAGAGCTGGCAGGCTGATCCTGAACTCCACTTTCCCTTTTCATTTGTCTTTTTACACTTTTCATTCCAGTGTTAGCATTTGTGCCCATTTGTTGAGCTGTTTGTTCTTGCTTCACAGAATCATAGAACGAGTTTGGTTGGAAAAGACCTTTAAGATCAGCAAGTTCAAACATTGATCCAGCCCTGCTAAGTCCACCACCAGACCATGCCCTCAAGTACAACATCTACTCAGCTTCTAAACCCCTCCAGGGATAAGGACTCAGCCACCTCCCTGGGCAGCCTCTGTCAGAGCCTACAGTAAAGAAATTCCTCTGGATGTCAAACCTAAACCTCCCGTGGGGCATCTTGAGACCATAAGGCATCAGGAGGCTTCGTTTTCCTTTTCCCCATGCTCTTCGTTTACTCCATGTGTCACACGAGCCATGGGTAAGAACTTGCTCAAATCACTTCTGCAGGTAACAGATCAAGAAAAGATTTTACTCTGAACATTCAAACACAGCCACGAGTTACTGTCATGGACAGCATAAAGTTTTGGGAAAACACAAGCAAATATTAGCTCTACATTTCTCACTGCAGATCTCAGGGTACTTCAAGGCCTTCAGCAGCCTCTGTCCACCCAAAGGTAGTGTTCTTCAGGAAAAATAAAATCATTATTCACCCTCCAGGGACCAGGGCTAAGCATAAAGCCCTGCACTTCACTCCCTCCTTCTACTTCTCCAACACTTTGGGAATGGGTGAGCCACATTAACACACAGAGATGGGTCACATCATCTCTGTTTACCTTGAACATTCCCTGTTATTCCTGAAGATCAAATCCCAGTACCATAAGGAGCAGGTGCATTCCTGCAAATATACCATACAAGACAGCTCCTCATTGTGGAAATAAAAGGAGATTCCTCTTCCAAAGCCTGTGTGTACTAGGACAGAAAACAAAACCTGAAGATTTTCAACAGGGCTTATGACTCTCTCTTGGTCAGATCAGAGTCCTTCACCACAGCTCTCTCTGAAACAGACAGCAAGTCATTTGTAACTGCAATTTTTCCTGGTTTTTCAATTTACTGACAATTTGAGGGGGTTCCTGAGTTATCCAGATTTCATTCACCTATACTTATCTCCAGATCCAGACTTAACCTGCTCCACATATAACAAACACTTGTATTTTCATATTTTTGCCCGGTTACTGGCTTCAACCTAAGCCCATAATATCTACATTTTAACAAAAAAACAATATTCCGTTTTGTTCTAGCTAAAAACAATGGGAAAGTATCTACAAGGGCCTGGGAATTATCTGTGATTAGCAGCAAGCAGTTCTCTTCTGAGTCGGTGACCTACATAGTGTTGAATCTGGCCACATCATGTTATGCCTCATTATGGCCCTGATCTGAAGTCTATTGAAGTCAATAGAAATATTCCTCCTGGCTTCAATGAGTATTCGATTGGACCGATGCATAGAGCTGAAAACACAAGAGAATCCATTCCCATTGTGGACAGAAATCCAGTACAGAGAGTGCTCCTCTATTAAAAACAACAAAAAAATGCAGTGTCCTTCCCATGGAGCTGATCCCACTGTGCATCTTTCACACCAATGAAAGAGGCACTAATTCCACTCTCTCAGCCACCAAAAGTACATCAGTCAGTAAGCCGTAAGCTTGTTCCTCTGCACCCAACCAGCCTGTTGTGCCTGAAGCACCCAGCTCGTGGTTGTTTTCCAGGTCATGATCTCCAGGAGCATCTGCCATCCGTGCTTTTACTGACAAATGCATTTGAGTCAATGGTTCACATGACTGATGCCACAGGGTTAGCCAGAGCAGGACAGTTTCTCCAAGGAGCTGGTGAGAGCTCTTCCATCCTTCTGGTTGAAATCATGAGAATCTACCAGAGGACAATCAGCCTCACAGCCATGCAGAGGGGTTTGCCAAGTACAGCCAACACCTCCAGCTTCTCAGCTGGATGCTCCAAATGGACCAGGCACTGGAAAACTACAACACTTTGTACAGCTTTATGCATAAGAAGGACATTATACCCAGTTCTGGATACAGTCTGAATTATTGGTGCAGTGACCATGAACAGGAGCCAGGTGGGTGTACGGTAGGTTGCCATGGATGGACCTGCACAACACAACTCAGGGCAGGCAGGGAAAAGCCCCTCCTTGTGTCCATACAGTTTTGCTCCTAGGGAGGTCTAGATGTCAGCCGTGCCAGCAACACAAACAGTTTTCCTGGTGGGCAGGGGGTCTACACAGTGGAGCTGTGGACCAGGCAGCAGCAGGATCCAACCACAAAACACAGCAACAGGCTCTGAGAAGAAAGCAGGAATGCCTGCCAGTGCAGGAGGCAGATGCTGTGAGGGTTCTCCCTCTCTGAAGCCAAAGCATCATGTGACATTGAAGACATGGGTTCTGTCCCAGCTGCTGAGTGTGCTGCATGGTGCAGAACAGCACAGCAACAGTGGTGTTGCAAACACACCACTGTGTGCATTTTAAAATCTGTGCCCAGGACAACATGAAATCAGTTTTCCATGAACATTTGCAGACAGTGCAAATCGATCACCAGCTCTTTGCAAAAAAAAATTATCACAAAAGGGCACGAACATGAGGAAAAAGCATTATTTTGTATATGAATTAGTGTTTATAAAGGGTTTGTGTCAGGGAGAGGTGGGCCATGGTGCCTCCAGAGCACTGCCTTCACACCTTGCTTACTCCCCCATAACATACAGACACAAGAGGACACAGCACCACCTGCACAGTCAGCCCTCAGCCTCAGGTTTCTCAGATCCTAGCTGCTGGAACTCACCAGCCATTGAGCATTTCTCACACTCTACACGTGCAGGTATCACAACCCCATGCTACTGAGCACACAGCTGCTACCACCAGGCAGCAGCCGGCACGATGAGGCACTTGATGGCAGATGCCTCGCACCTACCTACCATGCACAGAGTCCTTGATTACACGAACCCACGGTGGGATCCCTGCCTCACCCAGCACAGGCGATGGGAACTGTTTTGTTGGGAACACACCATGATGGGAGATGACTTGCTTTTACTCCTGATGCACTCAGTCTTTAATCACACAAGCCTGGGTCGGGACCTTTGCCTCACCCAGTGCCTGCAATGGGCACTGTTTCTCAGCAAAAGACTGCCTGATATTTTATATTCCTGTCATTGTGTGGTGATTGCCTCCTCTCTCAGCACTGTATGAGCCCTTCCCCAAAGACAACTGTCCATTCCCTGCGGTTCTCTGTGTAGAAGGCACAGCATACAGTAGATGTGAAAACTCAGGTGACGTTTGTCAAGAGCAGAACATATTTTGAGGTGAGAAATAACTCATGACTCTCCATTTCATACAGGTGAACTGCAGGAAACATTATGGATGGAAAAGTAAAGGAAATGAACTGGAAGCACTCAAAGTAAAGGCTGTAGCAGCAGGGAGCAAGCACTCCCACACTGTCCATCAACATGTCTACATACATGCAAACTTCTCACCAGCTAAGCCCAGATTTTGTCCATAAAACAGATCAAGAGGACTTTGGGCAGCAGGAGCCTTTAGCTGGGGACTGAGCACACTGAGGCTGTAAATGTTTTGCTGTGCAGGACAGATCCACACCTCAGCTCACTGTGGCCCCTCAGAGACTGTTTGCAGCACACAAACAAGGAGGAACACTTGGAGGGGAGCCAAAAAACAGAGAGAAAAATTCTCTGTCTAGCCATCATAGTTCTTCCAGTACAAAAACTGGAGCCCTCCTCAGGCAAACAGCACAGGATTGTTAACAAGTCTGTATGCCCCAGTAAAACCAGTGACATTCAGCTGGCTACTACTGGACCAAGTTTCTAATAAAACAGACAATTAGTGGGTCAGCAGTTTCTCTTACACTTCTCCCCACATCTCAGCTTTATAAGGAGGAGATTTTTTTCCTTATTTTCAACTACAGAAATGCCTCGTGACTCCATACATCCACTGCTGACCTAGCTTATAATACACTGCGCTGGGCTCAGTGGCAATCTGGACAGCCAGGTACTGGAGACAGGTCCTGGTTTCCCACATGTCTCTATTGCAGGGACAACTCTGGTTTTCTAAGCTGCATCTTTAATGTTATCGGTATTTTCTTCCTCATTGATTTCTTTGCCCTTACTAACTGTTTGAGACAGCTTCTCTGCTTTGGTTAGTTATCACAACAGCTTTGCTTGATTGACTAAAAAGGTAAAACATGACCACTCCAGTATGCAGTGTGGTTCATTTGGCATCCTCAGGAACCAGCTCATCACACAGGCCACATCTGTTCATGCTGAAAGCCACAGCTCACACACCACCAAAATACAGAAGTCAACACCAAACAGTAGTGAGCTCCTTACCATGGTCCGGTCTTCCAAGAGCACAAGACAATACTCTGACCTATAAAAAAGCAAACTATAACCTCTGCCTGTAACTAAACTTTAAAGTGCCCAAGCAAGGCGGTTCTGCCTTTTGAACATCATCATAGCACATTTCCCAACATGAGGATTACTTCCCAAAGCAGAAGCAGAGCACCCTGTTAAACAAATTAATAGGGGCATATCTCAAATCTTAACTCTCTGTCAGCATAGCCATTCTGGTCACAGCTGCTTAGGTGGACCCAGGAGATCCTTGCTCCATCAGCAGCTAAATATCCCATATTTGACAACCAGGACAAGACTCCAGCAGTATCATCATTCAATCCTTCCGTTCCTCCTATTAAACTAGCAGAAGTTTATTCCAGATAAACCCTCACTGCTGGATTGACTCCCTTGAGCTACAGCTCTGCATGACTAGATTTCACAGTAACAAAGAAATTATCCTCTTCCATCACCACTCTCTTTGCAATTACTTTTTTGGCGTATAAAAGTTTCACAAGAGCAGATCTAACACCACCCAACTTCTAAGCGACCTACGTTGAGAAGTCTAGCTGTGGGAGCAGCCGCCGTGCCTGTCCTCTCCAGTATCACTGGTGTTCGGATGGGATAACCACCATCTAGTGGTACGCGAAGGCCACTTCACCTTCCAGACACAGCTTGTTCCGCTTTCTTAACCAGTGTTCAAAAGCATCAAATTGACCTGAGCATCTTCACCATCTTTCTCCAGCTTGAGTTAAAATCTGCACAGTTCCTTAGCAAATATAAACCAGGGACACCACAAAACTAGCAGAAGCTGGTGAGAAGCAAAGGGCTCTACAAATGAAATAATGAATGACAGACGTCTGCTTAAAGGCATGAGGAATTTTTACTCTACCATAAGACTTTGAGCATGAGCAAGCTAATTTATCTAAAAATTTATACAAATTCCCTAAACTGGAGCCACGATGGTGGTGGGCTGCCATGTGACATCTCCAGCGGCCCTCAAACATACAGGTTCTTTCAAAGGGAATCGGTGTTCCTCTGCATCTTGCGAAGTCCATCGCCTCACTAAAAAAGCAGTTCTGATATTAAGAACACTAAAGACTAATGGCCAATTACATCATTAACTAGCAAGTTGGACTGATATTGATACTGATAGCACTGTATTCATTCCTACCTCCCTCTCAGTAGCTAAATGAAAGGCTGCTGCACAACAGGAAGAACACAGAGAGACACAGTTCATCCATTTCCACATGCGCCTCTGTACTGTGCCTGCAAAAATGGAACTTTCCCAAAAAAAATTAGTGCCAAGTCCTTCTCAAACATGCAGCTAATCTGTAGGTGCAACTACTTTACCTTCACATACTAATTGGGTGTTTCTCTCAGCAAATGGCCAATTAAATGCTTAATAAGCCATTTGTGGACACAAAAAAAATCTAATTTGTGTGCACAATCATGTTAACTAGGAACGAAAATTAGGCACTGGAGTTTGCAAGTCTTCTTGTCACCTGCATAGCCTGCTTTTGATCTAACAAAAGCATCAAAAGCTGTAATGCTGTTTAAGGACTCATTTTTATGTAACTGGTCCAGATCAGGTGTAATTTAATACCCAAACACTTGCTAATGTTTACACAACAAGTGTTTTTCTTCATTTTTAAATGCTTAGTCTCTTATGGCTAACATGCCCTTGTCTAGAAGAGCTTGATTCAACACCTCCTTCTCCATGTTTTTCTACAGAGCCACTGGGAAGTGTTCAGTAATATCCAGAAAACAGACCAGTAGAGAACATATCAGGAAAACATAAAACATTTCTAATAGTACCTGCTCTGGTTTGATGGGCTCTGTGGTTGTGAAAATGTCAGAATAGTGCTGCCTCTCAAAGACTCGATCCAACACTTCTAGCTGCTGCTGGGTGAAAAGGTCTCCTCGCATCTGTTTCCGAAGAAAATCTCTGCCCGGAAGAGAATGGCCATTTGGTACTGGAGATTCCTGAATCCCTTTCAAAGATGACAGAAAGACAGAGAATAATTAGCCATTATCGTGATGAGACCTACAGAGGCTAGCCTCCTTTCATCCCTTACACACTTCCAGTCTGAGCAGACTTCCATTACAGCCAACCCTCAACACAACTTACCATCAATGACTTCACACAGAATTTAAAGGCAGGACGAAGGAAAGCAGTCACATCTCTACTCACACCATTTTTACCGCACCAGCTGAGAAGCTATCTGATTTGTGGTCTGAATGCAGGAGGGCACAGGAGAATAAATGCTCTGCTCTGGTGAGACCCCACCTGGAATCCTGTGTCCAGTTCTAAAAACCCCAACATAAGGACATGGAACTGTTGGAATGGCTCCAGAGGAGGCCACAAAGATGATCTGAGGGCTGGAGCAGCTCTGCTGTGAGGACAGGCTGAGAGAATTTGGGTTGTTTGGCCTGGAGAAGACTCTGTGGAGAGCTTATAGTGAACTTCCAGTACTGAAAGGGGCTCCAGAGAAGCTGGGGAGGGGCCTTTTACAAAGGCATGGAGTAATAGGATGAGGGGGAATGGCTTTGACTTGGAGGGAGGAAGATTTATATGGACATTAGGAAGAAATGCTTCCCGATGAGGATGGGGAGGCCCTGGTCCAGGCTGCTCAGAGCAGTGGAGGCTGCCCCATCCCTGGAGGTGTTAAAGGCCAGGTTGGATGGGGCATTGAGCCCCTGATCCAGTGGGAGGTGTCCCTGCCCATGGCTGGGGTTGCAACTGTACAGGCTTTGATGTCTCTTCCAACCCAAACCATTCTATGATTCTAAGCAGACCATCTGATGCTAAGTCACAGCTAAATTGGGTCAGCTCCAGCAGATCCTCTGCCACTGCCCATACGCTTTCCCGCCTTCCTGTGGTACTGCAAGTCTTGCTCAGCTTCATCCCACATCGAGTTCTGCACTAAGGTGCACTCCTGTTGAGAAGGAGGAGCTCTCCATCCATCACGGCTTCCCACTGGCAGCAGCTGACAAACAACTTCCAAAACTGAGGCTGGATGTCCCTGGGCTGAGTGACCACCACAACACCCTCTGCAAAGCCTGACCTGATGCTCTCTCCAGGTGCACAACACCTCTGCACTGCATTTTCACTTTGTATGGCTTAAGCTTAGTAGCACGGTAGAAGCTTGGGCTCCAAGGTATGTTCTTCCCTCTCCCCTTTCACACAGGTCTTTAGCAGAAGTCTTAAGTAACTGCCCATGGCTGGAAAGCCATGAGACAAGTTTAAGAAGTGTTTAGATTGGCAGTTTGAAAAGACTCTTGCAATGCAGGGGCTTGTTTCAATTTGCTTTTTGCAGATTCACAGTGGTTTTCTGCTTTTCCATCAGCTGTCAGTGCTGGAAATGTATCTTTTACACACTGAAAGCTGAGGTCTGCAGTTTTCCCAGGACTCCAGGAGGTGGAACTCCAAGAACGACAGTAAATATCAGATTTCTTCTCCAGATGGCAACACTGCACTAGACAGAGGGAGGAAATGTTTTAAAAATAGAACCTTACTGCCAAGGTAGATTTGAGGAGCAGAATTCAAATTCATCAGTACAGCAAGATTCTCATGAACGTTGCAGTGACTTGCTGTCCAAGCAGTCCACAGAGGAACGCCACCACTCAAACCTTCTCCAGTAGACTCTGCAGCAAGTGTTCTTGACAGCAAGGATGAGAGGCGATCTGTGCAAAGCCACCTGGCTGCTGCAGACACTGGGTTTGTCCCCAAACATATGCTGGCCATCAGTAACATGGGTGATGCCCAGCAGACAGGAATTTTCACAAAGGACTATTGATTTTTTTATCATCCTTCAGCACAGCTGAATTTCACAGTAATGCTGTCTATCCAGAAAAACAGACTGCTTTAAGACAGGTCTCTCAAACAAGGGAACCCAGACACAGAAATACTTTTCCAGCCCAGGTCACTCTGTGTAACAAACTGCTCACCCTGAAGAGGCCTTTGATGTTAGCAAGTAATGCTGGAAACTCCCTTCTGATTTTCAGTTTAACAATTTGGGTCACAAAAACTTTACATTTACATCTGTATACAAAATCCTGCAACTGAAGTCAAGAGTAGACAAAGTTGTCTTTTGTAAAGTGCAAGGAACAGTTTCACGAAATCACAGAAAGGTTTAATTTGGAAGGGACTTCAAAGCCTGTCCAGTTCCACCACCTGCCATGGGCAGGGACACCTCCCACTGGATCTCATTGCCCCAAACCCCATTCAACCTGGCCTTGAACACCTCCAGGGTTGAGGCAGCCACCACTGCCCTGGGGAACTTGTGCCAGGGCCTCACCACCCTCATAGGAGAACATTTCTCCCTAAGATCTCATATCAATCTCCACTCTTTCAGGTTACAACCATTCCCCTTATCCTTTCCCTGCACATCCTGATCAAGAACTTTCCTGTAGGTTCTTCAGGTACTGGAAGCTGCTCTAAAGTCTCCCCACAGCTTTCTCTTCTCCAGGACAAACAAGCTCAACTCTCTCAGCCTGCCCTCAAAGCAGAGGTGCTTCACTCTCAGATTATCTCCATGGCCTCCTCTGGCCCTGTCCAACAGTTCCATATCCTTCCTGTGCTGAGGAGTCCAGAACTGCACCAGTTTACTCCAAATAAGTAAAAAAATCTGAACCTCACCTGAATAGAAGGCCTAAGCATGTGTACAGAGCTGTGGAAAACACAAAGGGATATGAGAGCAGTGCATCTTTAAATCTGTATTTTTTTTTTTACTATTCTAAATCAAATAAAATCTAATAGACCTAGTGCTGGGTTTAGTCAACCATGGCTTATAAAATTAAAATTCCAGTTGCTAGTTGCATGATAGTAAAAGGCCAGGGAGACCCTGTCTCTGGAGCACAGAAACGCTGGCTTTAAATTTCAAGTTAAACTAATGTTATTCACAATTTGGCATCAAAGTTAAAGCTTTATGCAATTTTGATCTAAAGGGGGTGATGAGAGGGAGTGAAATGATCCAAGACGTGGTATGACCTGGAAGCTGTCCTCGGCAATGCATTGTGCATTGTTTATACACCCAGAGATCAGGTGTAGAACAAGACTCTATCACTCTATCGTTTTTAAATACGGAGCAGCCAAACCACATTTCATCAGCACTATGTGCATTACAAGTGCAACTCCAAGTATTTGGGGGTTGAGTAAGTTGTAAAAGAGAAGCCAGATGAAGACAAAGCCTATGGAGTCAGCTTTGGCCAGGGACAGGCACCAGCAGCATCACACTGTGAGCTCTGTTCCCACCTGATCCAGGATTACAACATCATAGAACTGTATGATGGCTTGAGGTGTCAGGGACCTCAAAGCACATCCAGTTCCACCCACTGACACCTCCCACTGGATCAGGGACTCAAAGCCCCATCCAACCTGGCCTTGAACACCTTCTGGGATGCAGCAACTACAACTGACCTGGGCAACCTAGACTGAGGCCTGACCACCCTCATCCTGAAGAAATTCATAGAATCATAAAATCACCAGGTTGGAAGAGACGCACCAGATCATCAAGTCCAACCATTCCCACCAGTCTCTAAACCACGCCCTCAGCACCTCATCCACCTGTGCCTTAAACACCTCCAGGGAAGGCGAGTCAACCACCTCTCTGGGCAGACCGTTTCTCCTTATGTTTCACCTAAATCTCTCTCTCTGTGATTTAAAGCCATTCCCCCTGATCCTATTACTCCATGCCTTTCTAAAAAGTCCCACCCTAACTTTCCTGGAGCCCCCTTCAGGTAATGGAAGCTGCTCTAAGGTCTCTCCACAGCCTTCTCTACTCTAGGCTGAACAACCTCAACTCCCTTAGCCTGGCCTCATACCACAGGTACTCCAGCTCTTGCATCATCTCCGTGGCCTCCTCTGGACTTGTTCCAAGAGTTCCATGTCCTTCATGTCCTGAGGACTCCAGAATTGAAAGCAGGGCTCCAGATGGGGTCTCATCAGAGCAGAGCAGGTGGGCAGAATCACCTCCCTGGCCCTGCTGGTCCCACTGCTTTGGACGTAGCCCAGGCTGGCTTTCTGAACTGTGAGTGCACATTGTGGACTTACATCCAGCTTTTTGTCCACCAACACCCTGCATCTGTCTCTTCAGGGCTGCTCTCAATCACATCATTTCCCATTCCATAATGAAACCACATACAGACAGGCAGTTTGGGTTTAGCATGGACAGAGACATCCACTCCCCTGAGGGGTAGCAAAGCTAGAAGCACCCTGGACAACTGCCACCAAAGCATCCCAAGAAACATGCAGAAGAGGAGAACACTCTGCAATGTAAATGTGCAGGCAGACCCCATGCCAGAGACATGGAGCTCCAAGAGATGAGGTGCTTTGCTGCAGTGTTGAACACTACAGCAGGGGATGATATCACATGGAGATGGCAATAGGGCTCTGGAGGGGTCTGGCCTAAGCATCAGGATTTGGGGTGGTGCTGGGAACCCATCAGCAGGCATCAGTGAGGGCTGCCTCCTCACACCATCCACACCTCTCTGTTTGCCACAGTTTCCATGTGCCATCCCAGGGATCTAAGATGAGATTGGCCTCCGAGACATGCCTCCCAGTGCAGTCAGACTGCACTGAGGTGGAGGAACAATGCACACAGTGTGGGTTGCCAGGGAGGGATCTAGGCAGGAACAGGGCAGGGCTGGAACCACCAGGATGCCCTGATGATCCAACAATTTCATGAGAGGAACCTGGGGATCTCCCAAACCTCAAGCTGCACCATGGGAGGTTCAGATTGTACAACAGGAAAAATTTCAGTGAAAGGGTTCTGAAGCACTGGAAGAGGCTGCCCAGGGAAGCAGTGGAGTCTCCATCCCTGGAGGTGTTTAAAACACAGGCAGATGCAGTGCTTAGCAATGTGATATTGGACAGGTATGGGTGGAATTGATCTCAAAGGTCTTTTCCAACATAAGGATTCTATGATTCTATGAAATCTGACTCACCCCCGGAACCACTGCACACCCTGTGAATGAAGGGATAACTTGTCCTGTCCCACTTTACTTCCCAAACTCAGACTAATGGCAAGTAAGTGCTACTTTCCACTGCAGAAGTAAGGACTTCCTGTGCACTGCACATGGCACCTGAAAGTTCAGGAAGGTCTTTTGGATGTGTTTGGCTGTTAGACATTATATAAATGTGAGATAATTACCATTAGCATTATGCATTGTTTGAATACACTTGAATATCTTCAATAATTAAAATACTGTTGGCAGGTTTGAAACACTTTGGGTTATAAATAGGCTCCAGGGAGTGGTAAAAACATTTTTTATATCATCAGTGCAGCCACCTAGGAGGGTTATGTTTTGTTGACAGTAGCACTACGTGTGTACCTACCTACTCTGCAACACAATTAGTTCCCAGTCCAATGGCATCTTTCCAGAAATGCTAATAAAGAGCACAGATACAATACTCCCCTTAACAAAAAAGAGGACGTTCCTCTCAGATACATTTCACCCCTTTTCTCTAGCAGGTTACAGTGATAGGACAAGATGGTGCTGTTAGACCACAACTTTCTGAACTACCTCAGATGTAACGTGCTTCCCTCCCAGCATAGGGCCAGAGGTGCTAGAAACTCCTGCATCCAAAACAGAAGGAAAGCCCATGCCTCCCACTCTGTCAGCACCAAGCTCCACCAGGTGCTGGACCTTCTCCATCTGCCTTCCCATCTGAAGAAAATCCCTCACGAGTATCCAGCTTCACTCTGGACAGCAATCCATTGCCCTGTAGGTGCACACAACTTCATGAATCATCCAGCTTGCACTTCGCATGTGGAGGACCCACCACATTGAGTACATTACTACATGGACAGTCCCAGTGACACTTCCCTTGTTCCCAATTTACCAGCAGACACTTGCTGGAGGAGAGTAACTACTCCTCACTCTGAGCAACATGGACAACTCCTTCCCTGTTTGCATCTTACCTAAAAAAGCAACCAGTGGTTTCAAAACTAAAGCCAGGCTACCCTGATGCCTGATGAGAAGCTCAATGCTGATTGATGAGGAGCTCAACATGAGCCTGCAATGCACGCTCACAGCCCGGGCCTACTATGTACTGGGCTGTATCAAAAGAAGCATAGCTATAGAGTCAAAGGAGGGGATTCTGTTCCTCTGCTCTGCTCTCCTGAGACCCCACCTCGACCCCACCTGGAGTCCTGTGTCCAGTTATGGAATCCCCAGTATAAGAAGAACCTGGTACTGTTGCACAGGTCCAGAGGAGGCTATAAAGATGATGCAAGGGGTGGAACACCTCCCACACAAGGAAAGGCTGAGACAGTTTGGGTTGTTCAGCCCGGAAATGAGAAGGCTCTGAGAAGACCTTAGAGGACATTCCAATAACAGTAGGGGGCTCCAGGAAAACTGGGGAGGGGCTTTTTCCAAAGGCTTGGAGTGATAAGAGGAGGGGGAATGGTTTTAAATTAGAAGGGAAAAGATTTAGATTAGACATAAGGAGGAAATTCTTCCAGATGAGGGTGAGGAGGTGCTGACCCAGGTTGCCCAGAGCAGTGGTAGCTGCCCCATCCCTGGAGGTGTTCAAGACCAAGTTGGACTGGGCTTTGAGACCCTGATCCAGTGAGAGTTGTCCCTGCCCATGGCAAGGGGTTGGAACTGAATGATCTTTAAGGTCCCTTCCAACTCAAACTATTTAATGATTCTGTGATTCTAAAGAAACCACCCTGACTTGGCCAACTGAAGGTGACATCGTGGTAACACTACAGACAAGCAAAGATTTCCTAGAGCTGACCCGAGTCTGAGCAGTGTGAGAAGAGTCAGGCACAGAGCAGTCCCACCTCTGACAAGAGGGTCCATGCACAGTCTGGCTCCCAAAAGCTGCTTAAGCAGCATGGCTGCCTTCCAGAAATACAACATCTGTGTTAATTAAGAGCAAAGTATTTTCTGGGAACCTAAGCAAATGGCAAGATCAGCTCAAAGGATTTCATAAATTGTGATGCTGTTGTTTTTAACTTACTTCTACAGTTAAATATGTGTCCATGGCATTTTCTGAAACAGCAGGTGAGTATATGAAATTGCTAAATATGCCTAAAACTGATTATAGGAATATTCACCAAGAAACTGATTAAGGTAAGTTAAAAAAACATGTTTGCTGATGCATTTCTGAGAGTATGGGCAGAAATAATAGAACAAATGATCCTAGACCCTATCTTCATAAAACAATAGGGCATGTTTAAAAGCCCTGAAGCTTAGAAAAAAAGAAACAGATCAGCCTCACGTTATCTTTTTTCACTCAGAAAGAGACACCAGCATGATTCAAGCACTGCATTATGAAGTGCCACTGCAAAACAGGTCAGGACTGACCTGGCGCTGGTCTGAATGAGTTCCAGGACAGAACCTCAGCTAGGCAACAGCAGCTGAGAAATCGGTGCCATCCACAAATTCAACTGGAAAAATATTTCCAGCTGAAATTTAGTCTTGCTAATAATAATGGTGTGCCATCAAGTGAGCATCTCCATGGCACATCTGCCTGATGTGATGCTCTTCTGAAGAAAAGATAATCTTCAGGTTTTCAGGTTGTTTTCTTTTTTTAAACACTGTGGTTTTATAGGGTTAATCAAGCAGGTAAATAGCTGGTAACATAAACAACCCATTCTCATAAAGGACATGGTTTCTGTCTCTAATTTGTACTGTCCAACTTCATTACCTGGTATCATACATAATTACTCCACCTTATAGGGAAATGCAGGCTAATTAGGAAGGATGTTATTCACCACATTTAAAACATTATGAAGCAAATGAAATATTACCAGGAGGCAAAAAGGTGATTTGTTTCCTTGTACCATGCCTGTAAATTAGTCCAGAGAAGATAAAGTCTTTGTTTAATTACCATTTGGAAGGCTTTGTTTAAAACATAGACTGAATTTTCATGCCAGCTTCTTGGGATCGTGTGCATTTGGCATCCAGCAGCTTCAGCTCTTCCCAGCACAGTGTTAGAGTCAGAACTACATACGTGGTGAAAGATCTTTGCATTTACACTATTTGAGTTTTCTAAGCCCTGTTATTTATTTTGCAAAGGACGGTATCTGTAAAAAGAAGCTTTATATTTTGAAGTGTATAAAGCTGATCATCCCGCAAATATTTTCAAGACAGATCACTATATTTCATGAAGATGGGTATGGGCTTTGCTGTAGATCAAAGTGAGAAAGAGGGGGGAAAAAAGATAAATCATCAGAGATCCAAGAATACTTTTCATTTGGAGAAGATATCAGGCCATTTCGATGGCACTGATAGAGTCTCTGCTCTGTCTCCATTACCCACTGAAGGCAGCCGGAGTCAGGAGCCGACTATGCTAGATTATATTCCCTATAAGATGGTCACCAATATATATATATATATATGATCTTCAACCTCTATTGATTGACCAATTTCACAAGCAAAGACTGGTGAAATGAAGCTGAAATGAACATCATGCTTTAACTCATTGAACCCATCAGGCCCGAGTTAATCTCACTGTCCACTGTCTCTGATAGAATTCAATTGATCAATCATGTTTCGGTGATAGTACCATTTCAGTGGCTTATTGCTTCTTCATTTCAAGGCTTGACCTGTTAGATATACTTGGACCAGCTCTGCTTCTCCTGGAGACACAGAGACCAGCATCTGCCACCAGCAGCGCGTTGTCCTGCCTCCAGGCTTGGAAAATCCCGGGGCAGGGAGGGAAGAAGGGGTGTTAGGGAGAGGATAGCCCAACACTCCTATCTTTGCATTGTGTTTTTGCAGCTGTTTCATCAATTCTTCAGTCAGGATGAATGTAAGGACACAATGAGCCCAAATGGGCTGAACCCCAAGCCCTCTGGTCAGCACCTGCTGCATCCCACCCCACACCATCCCCAAGGTGGACAAGCAGAGAAAATACTGGGTTTTGTGGCACATCTCAGGTACAGTGCAAGCTTCAAACTGGCCTCTGTACATGCTGTCAGTACATATGCACATTGCCTCCAGCCCCAACTCCATCCTGCCCTTTGCTCCTTCACAGTCACTCTGCTGCTGGAGCTGTTTGGGATCTGTTCCCACCATGGTCCCAACTGCCCTCACCCCAGCCAGTAGTCGGAGGACATCCCTGGCTCTTGGCAAGGAGCCTTCACCCCAGGCACAGCCTTGCAAACTGCACAGCATCTCCCTGGGTCCCGAGAGTGATCCTGCACTGCTCCCAGCAGCACTCAGTTGCTATGCCCGGTGCCTGAACATCCGGTGCTGTGCTTGCACCGTCTCCATGAAATTTAAGAGGCAAGGTGGAAGTATCATCACTGGCCTGTCAGGGCTGCTCTTCCTAAAATGCTCAGCAGCACAGTGATTAGCACGTTTATCATCAGCCAGTCACCTCTAGTCTTCCACTGAGAAGTGATGGAGTTCTCCACAGCAAGAACATTTGTCTCTGATCACTAGGACAGCTGGAGGTCCTCCCTGATGTATGCTATACATACATATGTATGTATGTGGGCCGTGCTATAGACCCACAAGATGTACGAGTTGGAGCCTCGCCTGTAAGCCCACGAGGTGCTAATCCACAGTGCTGCTGCACACCCAGGGTGCCACTCCATGGCTGCAGATCTGAACAACCAGGCTCAGAGCTGTAATCACAGGTTACAAGCATCACCAAAAAAATGGGGTTTTATTTAACAGGACAGATTTTGCATGAGATCACTGCTTATCTCCTCCTATAGTGACTTTAATTCCACAGTTGCCACACAGAAATAATTTTACACGTCTCCTAGTTTCTGCTAGGAAAGTCCTGCAGCTCCAAACCTGTGGAAAGTGGAACAATCTGACTATCAGAATTGCCTTTTGCATAACTTATAAAAATCCAAAGGTGTGTACGATATTTTATTTTACATTCGTATTTCCCTGCTGCGTTTTGCATTTTGCGTGCAAGCCATTCCACTGAATCATGCTGAGACATTTCCTGACTGGAGTGGTCAGCAGAAGTGTGGTGAGACCTCGCACCTCAGCAGTCCCGATGCTGATGAGCATGACCACCTATGGATCCAAACAAACACTTGTGAGAACAGTGCTGTCGAGTGGACCCACATGGCTTTGTGCCCCTGTGTCAGCAGGATGCCCTTTGCTCACGCTGCAAGCTTTGGACGGGCATGATATAGCCCCAGTGCCGCTGTCCACCATGGCATCTGAGGTCAGACTGACGGTGCTGGTGGGTTGGTGGGTTTCCTGCTGGATTAGAGCACCACCAGCTCCAGTGAGTGCTGCAGAGGCAGAGGCAACCAAGCACCCTAGGGATCTCTGGACCTTCCTCCGCAATGCTCTGGACCAGTGGCAGCACTCACCACAGAGTGCCCACCCTGATGCAGATGTCAGCACACGGGATACAGTAGTCTGCTTGGAAGTACAGGATGCCACAGGATCACGGAATCCTAGAGTTATGGAACAGTTTGCGTTGGAAGG
>WAAB01003343.1:80798-153135 GCA_013389865.1 Piaya cayana | reverse complement strand
CTGATTATCAGGAATTTACAATGGAGAAGAACCAAGCAGTCTTTACTCTAAGTAGCCTCCATCAGCTCCACCTCAGAGAAAGTGGAAATGTGCATTAAGCCATATTCAAAATGTATTGTAAGCATCCAGCTTGAAACTGTTGGCTGTGCTGGTTGCTACCTACACATTTAATTTTAGGATAAGTAGGAGCTAAAAAATTCCTGACTAGGATCTTTTCTCTATGAAAAATGCTCATTCACAGACCTCAAAAATGTATGATTTTCCCAGAATTCGTCAGGTTTCTCAGGCCCGATAATTTTGCAATAAATGCTAATGTTAAAAATTGCTTTCTGTTTTAAGGAATTAACTCTCTGAACAAAGGCTTCAGTGTGATCTGTACTAAGTATTTTCTGGAGTTTACCAACAACTGATCCTAGACATTATCGGAAACACTACTCAAGCACAGCAAAGTTAAAACACAACTCCTTCTAACAGCCAGGGAGAAAACAGGTTTCCATTGGGCAGGGGAGCTGCCTTGGGCAGACAGACCTGCAGAGAGAAGAGAATAGGCACGGTATGCCACACTGCACACTTACACAGGGCTATTCCGGACCTCAACAAAGCCCTGGAAGAAACTATTATGTTTTAATTGTGCAAACCCACGTGGCTGATGAGAAATACAAGGGTGGGTTTTTTGCTTATTAGAATTCTAAACCCGGTGCTTTGGTATGGCCATTTTCTCTGGAAATGCCTCACTGTTGAAGTATGCTGTGTCTGAAATGCCCTTTCTCTGAGCCCGTCTGGAAATAGCTTTCCTGTAAATAAGGCTTAATTTAGAGTCAAGAGACAAAAGGATCCCCTCAGAATCATGTCACGTTAGATGACAAAGGACTGAGCCAGCATGCAAAGTTTAAGTCAGAAACTTTTGAAAGGAATTATAGCATAAATTCCCAAGTGTTTGTGTAATTCCTCTTCTTTTCAGTAATTTTGCAAGTATTCAGATTTTCAGATCCCTCAGAATGACATTCCTATTAGTTACGTTTCGCTCAGTCGTCACTGTGATTTCACAATGCTGCAAAGTTTTTTTTTTGCAGTTATTCTAATGAAGAACAAGGGCAAAATTAGCTCAGAAAAGATTGTCCCAGTCAAACACCACACACGCAAAACTGAGGGGTTCAGGTGATAATAAGGAGAAAAGGATTGGCCAGCTAGCTGTGTATCTTCTCAAGCAAACATTTGCAAGATAACGCACATTGGTTTCATTTATACTAAGCTGAAAATAGACCTGTTAGGTCTAAGATATACTTGAGTTGGCGTATTTGCTTGGTCAACAGGAGACAGATTCCAAGGTATAACACGCTGATGATCGTCTTGGTTTGTTCTGTCAACAATAATCTTGGATTTTCACGTTTGCTTGATATTGTTTGAGTGGTGGTCCACTGGCTTAAGTGAAGCTTTTTTTCTGCTGATTGTTTCCACTGACACTGGAAATAAAAGGAGTTCAGTGGTCCTTGGCATGAAGTATTTGAAGTAGTCCCAGGTTTTGTGCTTTTTCTTGTTTGATTTTTTTTTTACAAGGCTGTTTTCTAGTGCAAGATAAATACTTCCTAAAGAAAAGTATTTTTACATCTTCAAGTACTTCTTTATTTTCTTGTAACAGATTGTCATGGGCAATTTCGAGACATTGGGAAACAAAAATCTATTACCTGCTTGTAAGCAGTTTGTTACAACTGTTTGACTTCCTAATGCTTGGTCTGTTTCTAGAAAGGGTCATTGTGATCAACTTCTAACTTCTGGCTGGACTAAAAGAGACCTGAAATACAGACATATTGAGGGCTGATTTAGCAATCCGCTGAGATGGATCTTGTCACCAGGTAAGTTTGCTCAGCTTATTACAGTCATTGATAAACTTTACCACCGTACTTTGTCTAAGTTTGTGCTGTAGCTTCCAGCACCGAGATCTAATTCTGCCTTTTATCTGCTGAATTAGGAACTGTCTTGAATTGGACATGTTTCCCCAGAGTGTTAATTATGACTGAATGTGAAACTTAGAGGTTAGTAATTCTTTTCCCTTCTTGCCTAGGCAAAGGTATTGAAGCTGGGTTTCTAAGCTCCAGCCAGAATACTTTGTGCTGTTGCTTTTCAGTGATCAGAGTATTCTGTGCCTACAGAGACAGTACCCTGCTTAGCTGATGGAAACTAAGAGTGGCTGAATGAGCCAAACATGCATATGACACTCAGCAATCCTGGCTGCTGCCACTTCACTACCTGTCCCCAAACTGTGGAATTGGATCAAGATTTTACATCTGTTGTGGCCATATCTGGCCAGCTGCCATCCCCTACAACATAGACCTTGCAATGGGCCTTCCCAAAGGCTGATTAGGTCTTTGATGAAGTAAAAAAAAACCTTCTTGCTTAGAGCTATTGATTCCCCAGAGATGCCCCCCGGTCATCTGAGGGTGGCAGGCAGGTGCACCTCTTTCATCTTTGACTTTTTCAACCCGACTTGCGAGGTCTGGCAAAACTTTAGATCACTTTGCATTTCATTTGGCTTTAGCACAATTGCAGTAAGAAAGTTTATGCCTGGAAACAGTTGGTCAAGGTCTGAAAGTAGCAAATATTAAAGCCAGGCATGGAGAGCTTTTAAAAAGAACAGGAACTTTTTTTAAGCGTTTAAAAGAACAGGAATTTCATGGAAATAAAACCAGTCTAGTCCATTAAGTTCCTCTCATGGACTTTTATGAGGACAATTATTAATACTGTTGAAAATTATACTCATGAAATGTGTTAATGGGAACTGTGCTGGCTGCTGCCAGAACAACTGCAAACTTTACAGCTCATTTGGAGACAGAAATATTCAACAAAGTAGCCTACAGGGTGCAAAGGTTTGCATGGTGCAGGCTTAGATTAATTTAACATATGCCCTCTGCAGCCCTAGTATTGTCCAAAACCTAATGCCCATAAGAAAAGAGAGAAAAATTGGACCCCAAGTGGCAAGGATTGTAAGCCCCTGGAATTCTCCTAATCAGAGATAGTCAGCTATTTTTAGTTCATAATGTTTAGTCAAATAGCAACAATGATTTTTCTTCTTTTTTCCAACTCAGCTGCATGGTATGTTGGAGGGGGTCTTGATGGCCTGTGACCTTGCCTTTATCTGGCGGTCTGTCACCACTGGTCTTGAAAGTGCAGCTTAAAGGATCTGAGGCTTCTGTGGGGCCTTGATGTGATCTGCTTTCCTGGTAAAGTTTTTCATTAACGGGTGCTTTTTAAAGCTGGCTAGAGCTTGCTTTGCTTGCTCTGTGGGATGGCTGCTGGCTCTGGGGCTCTCCTGACCCCCCCAACCAGGTTTAATAACCATGTGTGGCCTGTAGTTGCAAGCTTTGTGTGCATGGTGGATGCTGTTTCTGCATGGTGGATGCTGCTTCTTGCCTAGTTCTTTCTTTTATCCTCCTGTCTCCAAAATCTCCATCAAAGGCTCTCAAAAGAGCAACTGGTTTTTGAAGTACAGTTGGTCAGAAACAGTGACTGAGCAACATACCCATCCACCTGCACAGCGCGTACCTGCCTGCTAACGGTGCTGCCTTCCCCCCAGCCTGGAATCCTATCACTGCAGTGTCAGCCGTACGTTTCTTTTCCTCTGAATCTTAACAGAGAATTGCCTAGCAAAAGAGCAGTCACGCTGTATCAGACCATTGATCTGGGTCACCCGGTATCCTGTCTCAAATATTTGCCAACAGCACATGCTTAGGTTAGAGTGGTAAACAGGAGAAGTGTGCATAATGTTCCTCTGTGGTCTGCCAGGAACTCATGATTCGAAAGATTTTTTTGGCCAGAGCTGTTGTCTATGTATTCATTATAACTTAATGGAGAATTTTTCTATGGATTTGTTGAAAGACTTTCTTCCCAGGAGGATTTAAACCTCTCTCCTGTCCTTTGTATTTAATGAAGGAGAAAAGTCCATTCCGGGGACACGTGGTTCACTTAGAATCATAGAATAACCAGGTTGGAAGAGACCCACCGGATCATCGAGTCCAAACATTCCCATCAAACACTAAACCATGCCCCGTAACACCTCGTCCACCCGTGCTTTAAACACCTCCAGGGAAGGTGAATGAACCACCTCCCTGGGCAGCCTCTGCCAGTGCCCAGTGACCCTTTCTGTGAAAATTTTTTTTCTAATGTCCAGCCTGAACCTCCCCTGGCAGAGCTTGAGGCCATTCCCTCTTGTCCTGTCCCCTGTCACTTGGGAGAAGAGGCCAGCTCCCTCCTCTCTACAACCTCCTTTCAGGTAGTTATAGAGAGCAATGAGGTCACTTATGTGATTCTTCCTTTTGTGGATACCAGGAAGCAATTCTTGATGAGGCTAAACTACCTGTCTCAGTCACCAAAGGAAAGCTGTTTGCTTATGCGTCCATGTCTAGAGCAAAGCAATTAGGTGCCCCTTGCAAAATGACTAGAAGGGCTGAGTGTGGGAAAAAACCTGTCATAGCTGTGGCTGGGTCTGGGAGACACTGACCTTTGACTGATGGGGCAGATGGGATTGGCTAGTTCCCCACAGTTAGAGGATTATCTCACTGTTCCTACAGTGTGTCCTTGCTAAAAGTTTCTCACTCTGGTTTTGCTGCAGCATAAGATGAACAGCCAATCCCGTGTATTTTGTCCCTCAATAAACACGTGAGCCAGCAGTGATTGATTGTCTGGTATCCCTGTTTAGCAGATTCCCCGGGAAATAGGCTTCAGTTTCTTTTCTTAATTTGCATGTGGTGCCAGCCAGTTGGGCATCCCATGGACCACTTCTGG
Source organism: Piaya cayana (assembly GCA_013389865.1). Taxonomy (NCBI): domain Eukaryota; kingdom Metazoa; phylum Chordata; class Aves; order Cuculiformes; family Coccyzidae; genus Piaya; species Piaya cayana. The sequence goes on along the minus strand of WAAB01003343.1, from coordinate 148,356 downwards.
AGAAGTCCAAACTGGTTATGGTGTGTCAGTGTGGGGACATGCAGCCCCTACCAATGAAAGAGTTTGCCAGAGCCCCCTTTTCTGGCAGACCAGACCATGGACACACAGCAGTTCCCTTCCCCCAATTTCAGCAGTAGGGTCTGACAAACACGAACTCTAAATCCAAGGGATGGGAAGAACACCATAGCCAAAATGTTTGGCTTGCTTTAGTGTAAGGGGCTGGCCAGAGTAATTACCAGCATGCAACAAGAGGCCTGCTATGTTCATTGGAGTGTGTTTCTTCACTATGTGTCAATACAAACCTAGAGCCATTTTTCAGAGTTTGCCAATGGCTATAATTGAAAAGGCAGGAATTGCCCTCAAGAGATTCCCCACCGCTCTGCATTATTATCTGCTGGATGGTAGCTCTATAGACCATGTATCATTTTTTTTCAAATAACCAGTTAATTACTAAATAAAACAATCCAGCTTTCAAGCTGATTAGCCTAGATTAATGACCAGCAGCATGTTTCACTCTCCTCAACAATTTATCATGGAAAAGAACTATGTCTTTAATGATTTAGGTACCTGGTCTATTGAGGCTTGCTCCAATCTGTACAGCCTCCAATTTGATTTAATTGCTCTTCTTAGTTTGTGACCTGGAAAAAACCAAGTGACAGCTCCCATTAGTGAAGCCCAGCTTGCAACTCGCTTGCAGTGTTACAAAGGCTCACTGGGTGTCTTTCTCTGCTGACTTCATTAAGAAGATATATAGAGGTCAAGTGTCACTTTGGCATAGAACAAGTACCACACCATTTATCAGCTGAAACAGGTTAAATCAACCTGTGTATTTTATTTAAGTTTATATTCATCCTTTTTTTTCTGCTAACAGTTTCTAAAAGATGTTTCAGAAGCTCCTTGTTTTGTTTAAGATAATATTCAATTTATAGACTGGCCTTAAAGGCATTAATTGCAGTTCATTTGTTGCTACTTTGGCACGAAAGCTTTGGCATTGCACTCCTCTACAGTTATTCAATAAAAGGTCTTTTGTTATAAGAGCCTATTCAGGGCCCTTGAGTTTGCTTCCTAATTAATATTAGACTTCCTCACAGTTGTGCTCTGGAGTACAAATGCTCACTTCCCAAGGATGTTGCTGCAAAGACACGCTGAATGTGTCTTTAAGTGCATCCTGAATTAGTGACAAATCCCTGAAGTCTTCACTTAGCCAAAACCCCCACTTAAGACAATGGACCTATGGGAGTTGTCTCATCATTAACTGAGCTCCAGCAGTTGTCTGGCACTCACTGAACTAAGTCATGATCACTGCCCCAGAGAGTTTACCATCTACATTAGAGACAAAGACTAAATAAGGCTGAAAAGATAATGAGGCAGTATGAGCTGGAGCTGGAGTCCTGGACCCAGTATTGCACTTTGTTCTTGAGGTGTTTGTGAAGAGCCCAGGGGACCACTACCTTCAGGACTGGTCACTGTAGAGATGTTAAAGTTGGATTTTGGCATGAGCTGTTGCTCATGTGCTCTTTCATTGTGCTTTTCAGCAGAGAGGCCAAAACAGATTAAGTCTCTGCTATGTCCCCTCCTTCCAGGGAGATTTGTGGCCCTCCTGGACTGGGAGCTGTAGGAGGTTGAAGGGAGTGGCTTTGCTCTGTCTTTTTCTGGGATTTTCTACCTGAGGGTAAGGTACTGCCAGGCTGACACTAAGGTTTTAAATCCCTGAGATTAAACTGCCTGGTGGCAAGGCCAGAAGAAGCCTGTCAGAGACACTTGGATAAATGTTTGTCTGGTACCAGACAGTACCTAGCTGAAGCTCCCTGGTATTGCCTGTGCAAGTCACCGGCCCAGGTTACATGGGGAAAGCTCTCTTGTGAAGAACAGACATAACCACCGTGTCAGAAACTCTGGGTCAAATCGCAGGAGCACATCCTGCCCATATCAAGGCTGACTCCATGATGCTGGTTACCCATGGGTGCCAAGAGGAGAGGCCTGGAGGACTAAGGGGCACTGATGGGCTGGTGATGTGAAGGGTTTGGAGAGAGCAGGAGCTATGTTTTGCACTATGGAAAGGCAAGGTGGGGAAGTATAAAGTGTTTTCACAGATAAATTGTTACCTTGCTTTGGCTGGGTAAGCAGGCTCACAAGGCAGACACATAGCCCAACTCCCCTTCTCTTGTTTGCTATCAAAAGCAGTTGGTTGTGACTGCCTGACATGCACTTGTAAGGAGCTCAGACAAATCCATAATTTCTGTTTCTTTCTTGCTACAGGCAACTGTTATTGGTAATCCTTTTCACAAGGAAGTAGCACCTTAGGGAAAAGTGGACGGAATTGATTTGTACCAGTGTGAGCATCGATATCAAGGTCCTGGGAACTGTGCCAGGTGTGTCATAAAGTCTCCTGCCAAGCTTGGTAGAAAGCTCCAAAGGTCCACAGCCCCTTTGATTGAGCCTTATAAGCCTTAGTACTGCTGTATCCTCTCAGTGCTGTCCAACGTGAACACTGAGCTCTCACATTACCACTGCTGGAGAGGGAACTCTTATTCCCTCCAAAAACATACCCTGCAAAGAAATGCAAAAATTATTTCATTTCTTAAGGTCCTTGCTAACTGCTCTAGGGGGAGGGAAGTGCTGGACTAGGTACTAAGAAGAATAAGGCAAAAACAGGGCCTGTGTAGCAGGACACCTCCCTGCAGACAGGCTTGAAGTTGCTTTTGTGCCATGGATAGGTACGTGCCTATAGCTCTCTGCCCTGTAGCTGAATGGCCCTAAGTATAGAATTTAACATAATTGAGCGAGTGAGGGTTGCTGCTTTATTTGCAAAGTGCAGACGTGAAATATGGGCAAAGTGTGATCAGGTTTCCAAGTTTTTCACCAATCTTTATTCCTGCAGTTTGAAACCCAAATGTCCCTGTGCTGTGACCGAATGGTGCACAAAAGCACAGGCCCATTCCCACAGATAGTACCTTGCTCTCAGAGTAGTGGCGCAAGAACCTCTCAAGCAGTTCTGTTCCCCAAGGCTGTGCAGCAGGACAGTGGACCTGGAGGAGAGCTGCTGGTGGCAGTTGCGGAGCGTGGCTGCTTGTGCCTGTGTCTAATGTGGGTCTCTGCCTTGATCACCTTACAGCAGTCATGAAGCTTCATCCTCCTGACCTCTTCATTTGCCTGCTCCCTCCTGCTGCTATTTGATCAGTGTATGAACCCAGATGGGAGTGAATGTGGGCTGGTGTGAAGCCCTTTCCTAATCCCCCAACCATGCACCTGGGCTCCTGTGGTACACTCTGAACATGTGCCTCAGATCTTAATTTTGATAGGTAAGACCCGCTTCTCATTTGTGCAAGCCACTGTCTTATGCATGCTTTTTGAGTTTACCTTAAGCAGCTAAAATCTCCTAATCCTCCTTTTCTGCCTCATATTTCCTGCTGGTTGCAATCCTGAGCCCTGGTGCCCACCAATGGCTCATTTTTGTCACGAGAGAAGGTGGTGTTTGCTTTCAGAGGGAGCATAGCTGCTGCCAAATGACAGAAGAGATATGTGACAGAGCCAGTGGTGGTCCCAGCTGCTGGTGTCTGCACGATCTGGATGAGGACTGACACGGGGGATACATGAGGGCAAGTCAGCCAGAGTCACCTTTGTTGCCAGCAAGCAGCTATCAGTGCTAAGCAGTACAGACCTCTCAAGGGAGAAAGAGGAGAAGGGCAGGTCTCTCCCATTTCAAACCCTCTCCTGTTACTAATGGGGACAGGTCACAACCATGGGAATAAGGCACGAGGTATTGATTCATTGAGCTTTTTCTTGCTATAGATCTTCATTAATGTTCCCAGTCTTGCTTTCTGCTGTTCCCAGTGGGGCCACTTAATGACATAAAGAGCTTAATAAGGAGAAGCTGTGGTCACAGCTGAGGGGAGGGGTCTGGCTTACTGCTGCCAAGTGTTGTGCTGTTTATCACAGGCAGTATCAGCTTCTAAATACTTCTAATCATTGGGACAGAGAGAATCACTTTGCAGAGAAGGTTATCTAGTAAATCTGACAGGACAGAAACAGAGACCAGGAAGGGAGCATGTCTTAGGACTGTACTCATCTCTAGAAGCCTTTGCAAGGGATCTAGAGAGGGCTCGTTGCTGTCTTGAACTGTGATTTTGCACTGGTGGTGGATATGAGGTTTTATGATCCATGCGGTCAGGTTTTCTACTGGAGTATTTTTCTGTCTGTTTCACTCTCTCTTCTAGGGGAATCCCAGAGCTCCAGACAAGATGTTCACTAGTGCTGGGCCCAGTGCTATAGAGCTGGGGAAGCCCAGAGTCCTGGGAAGGGTGGAGGAGCAAGAAGAAGGAGGAACCCAGTATATCTGTGAGAGGAAGGAGCCACAAAGACAAAGCACCTTTGCATCCCCTCCCTGTGAAACTATCAGGTGCAAAGATATTACTATTTATCTTTTCTACTTGCTGGATCCATCCCACAGTACACACTATTTGCAAGCATACTTGAAATAGAAATGTACAAAATTCTTAAATTTCCCTTTACTTCTCTGAACTAACTTAGCTTCTGCCTTCCCAGGGGTTAAACACAGCTGCTAAGCATTAACCTTTCCATCAGTATTTCAGCTGGACCAGTTATTTTCCAGCTGGAGCTTGGACAGGTGGATTATCCTGAGGTAAGTTATGATAATTCCAGGTCTAGAAGTCTTCAGTGGGGGAAAGGCATTGTGTGAAGCCACAGCTGAGATGTGCGCTTTCTTCCAGGTCTCCACACAAATGCCTCTCTAGCAGAGCTTATTAAGCTTTTCCTGTCATTCAGGATACTTTCACTAGGATGCTGGTGAGCAGGTGAACAAACCTGCATCCAGGGTAGCAGTGGAGGGCTGAGCGCTCTGTCATATTAAACACAGCTACAAGTGCAGTTTTTATCTTAGTGTGCACCGCTACTCAGCAGAGCAAGTGTTAATGGAAGGTCATCTGAGGCTTCTCTGCAGCATAATTATGGGACTATTTCAAGCTTCCTCCTTTGGTTTTAATGCAGATCAATGTCCTAAATTGTCAAGAATCATGAAGTGAAAGTGTTGGCGAGGCTGCTGGAAAACCTGCCATCCAGAACTTCTTGCATACTAAATTTAGAAATTCATCACCTGAGACCCAAAGTTTCAAGTCTTTGGAATGCTTTCCAATGCTGAAACCATTACCAGAGGCTAGAGGTTGGATCATGCCACTAGCATAAAAAGCATGCAGATGGAGTTGCTGCTGGATCTGCAATATAGAAATCTTGCATGGAGGCTGCGTGGGCTGATTTCCCCGAATGACACTTTCTCATGCTTGTTACGATTAGTTATCCAATCACTGCTCTTAGGCTTACGTCTCTGTGTGAACTTACTGAGGAATTTGCTCATCTAGTTTTGGGCATACTTAAATTCTCATTCATTTCTACCCCACACATAGCAGTTCAGCTGCCTTGATTTAAAGAGTTCAAGGATGTTCAGCTGGATTGACTTTAGTATCTTCTGCAGTACCAAGCTCTAACATCAATTAGTCCCACTTTTCTCCCACGATTCATGCTCTCTAACAGCTTTTCTTCCTCTTTTCACCTTTCTTATCCACAAAATTAATCCACCTTAATTAATTTCAAGAGCTGTTTTTGAGGGGAAGAAGTGATTATTGTTTCAATGAGAACTGGAACTCTTACCTATGCTTTTCATCCTAGTTTTCAGTTGCAGCATCCTGATAACCTGCACATCCTGGGGTTTGCTGCAAGTCTAACAGCACCAGAAAAGCTCTCTCTTCCTGCAAGTTCCCTGCAGCAGCAGGGTGGTGATTTACTGTCTTTACAGCCATGTGTGTTGAGGCACTGTGTGTCACAGCTCCGCTACACACATCCCTTCTGCACCAGGCACCTTCAGATCACCCTCCTTCTGCTCAGATTGCCCTCTCTTGTTGCTTAAATGTTTTTATCACAAGAAACAAAAGTAAGTGGAAGGGGAATTGTTTTTAAAAGTAGGACTAACCCCTAGATTTGGTGGGGCTCCTAAAACAGGGAATTCTTTTGCTGGAATAACCATAATTTTTCCAGGATGGTGTTGCTATAGAGATGGTGTCTGATCTCTCTCTGTTAATATTGCCCTTTTGGAAGGGTCCTGAATAGGCGCTGAGGTAGGTAAATGTATGCGGTGACACTGAGCGGGTGATTTTATTCTGACAAATTCCTACAACGTTTGTTTCCAGGCTTGTCTGAGGGCTGGGACGCAGTGTTGGGCTTTTTGTCCCACATGCTGCCCTCGCAGGGAGGGAGTTAATGGAAGCCTTGTTTGGAGCTGCTGGGGCAGAAATTTTTTTACTGAGGGAGACAAAAGCCGAATGGGCCACCTCAGAGGTTGCTTTGGGAAGGCAGTTTCTTGTGGACTCTCAAAGCTAACAGGAGATAACGCTTGGCCCAGGAGATTCTTGGAGCATTTTCAAGCACTCTCCTCTCCACCTTGCTGGCTTGGGCTGGCACATCTGTCTCCTCCAGCACCTTTTTCTAGGGTGGCAGGGAGATGGTTTCTCCAGAAAATATTAATTAGCGTTGGGTTTTTTGCAGCCTGGCAAGTCAATAATTGCCAGTATCGTGAGATATGGACTGGAGATGCTGTCAGAGTGGGACGGCTGTGATAGGGCTGGCAGCAGAAAGCAGCAACAGCAAAGGACACAACAAACCCATACCCAGCCATGGGGCTGTCTGGGTCCCTGTCTCTGATCAGTTGTGGTTGTACCAGCAAGTACAAATGGGAGTTGAGCAGGGGCTGAAAAGGCAGCATCTGGGCTGTCAGCACCCAAAGCTGCAAGTTAGTTTTGTTAGATCATCTGGGTGTTTGTATGTTTTCTTGGTACTCATGTCTTCCTAGCAGCTCATGTCTTCATGTCTGCAGCTCCTGGTATTATTTGGTTATGACAAACCATTGGCTGCATTTTGTGGAAATACACTGACAGCAAGCAAGAAACATTGTCCACTGTGATGACTGAGGTGACAGTGAAGGCACCCTGCAATCACATCACATACAAACAGGATCCCCACTGAGCTGCTTCTAACCAGGATCATGCTCAAGGCTCAGTTTCTGCTTCTTGTCATCCTAGGGGCTGGGAATACAGTAACAGCAAGGTGGACTAGGGCAACTGAATAATCATCGAGGGTAAAGGCAAGTTTTTCTGGTGGGGAAGACCTCCAAGATGGGGCTGGGTAAAGCACTTAAAACCAAACTCAGCCTAGTAGTGCTCAGTGTCTCTTGTTCTGCTGTCTGAGGACAGTAACATTTCAGCAGAAGTGAAATGCATTCAACATAAATTTATCAGAGCGCAGGATCTTTAGGACAGAGCAATGTTTTATGACTATAAAATATGGCCTTTTTATTCTAACAATTTATAAGAGAGGAAATAACTTCCAATTAATAAATTATTTGATTTAGTCTGTTTCTGCTCTGTAAGCGTCCTAGTTTTTTAGATGTATTTTCTGAGTTTGGGGGTTATTTTCTAGCTTGCGTGGGAGAGACAGTGCTTTATGGTGAATGGAATTTGAAGTAACTTTCTTCTAAATTTTTCTACTTGATAATATGGCCAGTTGTAATGCTATTCTTCTGCCTGGGACTGGGTGTCTCTTGTAGTACAAATAACCAGATCAATTTTATTGGATGTTGGCATTTTTAATGCAATGTATTTGGGTATTATATCAGTTGTGGTATTGATGCAGAGATTATTAATCAAAGGCAGCCTGGGGGCTCTGATCAATAGATGGCTCTAGGCTGCAGAGTTTTCTCTTTTTTTTCTCTTTTTTTTGTTTGGGTTTTTTTTTGAGAATATCTTTCCCTTTTTTTAACTTCTCTGCTTAAGCTTTTCTCCCATGTGAAGCTGCCACTTCAGTGCTGCTTTTTATAGAAAGGGGTACCAGTTCTTCAGCAAGATTGGAAGTTATATTTACACAGGAAACCAGTTTTAGCTCTGTAGGACAGTTAGAATGCTCCAGTGTTGGCTGTTATGTGTGAAATGCTTTGAGGCATGTCAGGAAGGACAATGTTATGGAGGTGTAAAACATGTCTCTCATTAGGATGCCTGTTGTGTGGGACAAGTAAGACCCTTCCAATTGTTGATATAGATTTAGTAGGAGCAAACAGGAAAACAGAAAAGGGGAATGGTTCTGCTTATGTATTTGCAGTGGCTGCTGATAGAGAATAGGGAACAAAGCCCTCTCGAGTGTCAGCTAATCTTTCCCTTGGACTATGCATTTTGTCAGCTGGATAGCAGTCTGGAAAACACTTGTGCCTGTGTTGTGGCATGTATTCACGTGAGTTGTACCATCGAGCTCAGGAAGGCTTCTCACGTGCAGAGACTTTTGCAGGATGGAGACCCTAATCCAAGGAATTTTATCGGGGTTATTAAGGATTTTCCATGAGCCCTGTGTTAGGTGCCTACCTTAGTGGGCAAGCAGGTTTTCTTCTGCCTTGAGCCCTGCTGATAGCTAAAAGTTGGTTTACTTGTTCCTTTTGTCTTAATGAAAGGGTTCATTCTCTCTAAATACACGTGCACAACTTCTATTTGCCCTCCTGGGACCAGTAGCCCACACAGGACCACGGGGCTTTGTTTCTGCTTGCACAATGTATGATTCCTTTGTAATGCAAACCTTGCAGAAACAGGGTTACAGCTCCAAACCCGGATCATTTACAACCATATAGCTAAGCAAGAAACATTGTCAGCCCCTGTAAATAATCCCTGAAGCCATACAGCAATCCAACGGAGTAAGTCTGGCTGGATGACCTGGGGATACTGTGCTTTAGGGATGACACTCATCATTCTACAGTCTGGATGGTTGTTTTCTTGTTGCTTTTTTTTTTTTTTAAAAAAAAAAAGCCTTTTAATATAATATTTCCATTTAAAAAAAAATATAACTAAAAAGCAGTTATCNTGCTTTGCCTGCAAGGGGGAGGCATCTGGTTTTACTGTGTTTAACCTGCTAATCTAAAAGCTCACAAAAATGTTGAGTTTGGGTGTAAATCCTACTTTCCAGGAGAAATACAGAGTCAAACAGAATAATCTGCAGTGGCCAAAGGCTCTATTTAGCGTATTACTTTGAAATAACCATACAATAAATATTCCTGTTAAAATGAAATTTTATTTTGATAAATACATTGTTCAAGATCATCATCCTAAATATATGTTTAGCAATGGCCTGGCCTGACTGACCCATTCAGAAGGAGAGCAGCCTGGGGAGTAACAGCACTCTGCTTAATGACCGTCAGCTTCCCTTTTTTGGCTTCCCTTTTCTCCCTTGTTTGGCTTCTGGGACAGTTATCTTGTAACATCTGTAAGGGAAGAAAGTGTCACTTAAGCATACACTGAAGTACCCTCGGCATGCCGTATTCAACAGCTGCTTCTATTTTTTTATGATGTCTTTATTTACTGTTATTTCTAATTTTAATCTCTATTCACAGAATTACAGGATGGTTGAGGTCAGAGGTGCTTCTGGAGATTGTCTATTCCAACCGCCTGCTCAAGGCAGGATCAGCTAAAGCTACAGTACAGTGTCCAGTTGGGTTTTGAATAATTCCAAGGATGTAGACTCTGTAACCTCTCTGATCAACCTATTTTTGTGTCTGACCACACTTAGAGTAGAAGAAGTATTTTCTTATGTTTAAATGCAACCCGTGCTTCAATTTATGCAGTTGCTTTGTGCTTCCACTGGGCATCACTGAGGAGAGCCTGGCTCTGTTTTCTCTACACCCTTTTATGAGGTATTTGTACACATAGATCACTCTGAGCCTACCCAAGCTGAACTGTTCCAACACTCTTAGCCTCTGAAAGTCTGTGAAAGTGTGAACAAATCACAGAGAGCAACCTTGACCATGGAAGAACCAACTTTAGGTCTTTCTTTACACTATTCTAGCCAGGGTATTACTCTCCTTTGTCAAGTCTCCTCTGTAAATTTTTGCAATTGGTGAGCCCCTTTGGAAGGGACATTTCCAATGCACTTTCAGGGCACGTAGGTCCAGATGAAGCCACAAACATCCTGAAGATGTTATTGGAACACCACAACAGTATCCTTATCATAGAATCACCAGGTTGGAAAAGACCCACCGGATCATTGAGTCCATTTCTATCAAATTCATATCATTTGCCTGGTCCTAGCTGGTTTACATGGGTGTATGGGGGTTTCCACAAGGATTTTCTTACAAGATCAGGCCCCCATTTCCACAATGCTATTAACTACTTGTTATTTCTTGTATTAGAGTTTACTTGTTCCAAATGATATTGGAACCACTGCACAGCATTCTGCGTATCTGTGTGGTCTACAACAGGCAGAGCACTGCATGTGCTGTGCTCCGACATGGGGTTTGTCACAAAATCGATCCTTCCTAAACCTCATTATCCTTTTGCATGTGGGCAGCTCTGTTTGGCTCAGGTAATCTCTGCCTGCAGCCCCACAGGGGATTGGTATGGACTGGTGGAGGCATCTAGGGGAGACAACACACAAGCAAACATGCCTTGCACTTAAAACAAACTGTCTTTGCGGTTACAGGAGAAGGTGTGAAGCTCCACACCTTTTCCTGTTCCTTGAGTGTTTCTGCACTGCTGGAGGTATTCAGCTAATTAACATGGCCAATCCCTTTCTAAATGCTCTTATTTCCCTGCGTAGGCTGCGCTTTAGAGAGGAAAAACTTGGAGTGGTGGCAGGCTCTTTCCAGAAATTCAGGAAAAGGAAATGGGATTGTTAAATAAAATAGACTGTGCTGATCTCGGAGTTGCTAAAACAGTAAAGGCTGTACAGGCTGATGGCTCTCGTCTCCGCCACGGGCAGTGCCACCCACACAGAGAGGCTCTGTCTGCAGGGAGCACCTTGCAGGGCTGGGGTCCAACCTAGCAGCTGGCACGACAAGTTTAAGGTCTGCTCTCAGTTATTCTGGTGAGAACCCAGAGAACAGGCCAGATTGCTGTGTTACATTTTATTCTGTTTACATTGTATTCTGTTGTGACTGAATACTCGAGCAGTGATACAGAACATAAGACAGCCATTGGTGAAAAACTGAGTCCTGTTTCCCTCTCAGATAAGACTCTGACTTCTAGGAGGGTCATCTGCACACAAGGGACAGCACAGCCCAGTATTCGATTGATATTCATTCTGAGGGCTTGGAGAGTTGCCCCCCGATGTGTCTGTCACTCCTTAACCTGTAATCCCTCCAGACATCCAGGGTGAGGTCTTTGGAGGCAGGAGTGTTTGTGGAGTTTTAAGGAAACAATGCAATTTTTAGGAGAGATCCGCGGTAGGTTGTTAATACCTTTCTTAAACTGCAGAAAGACAGCACTTAATTGGTACATATGAAACTCTTGAGCTGCTTTATTAGCAAGAACTTAACAAGCAATCAAGCATTGCAATTGTTGCATCTATTTGTAATAACAAATATGGAGGAATAGCATCTCTCTGGAGATAATCCACAAGGAGTAGAAGTTATACTGACTTGACCAGGCAGACTTTCTTTCTTTATCTCCAATTAATTTTAAGACTTAATTGCACAAACATTTATAGATCTTAAGGTGTTTTTTTTAGTGATAGGTACTACGTAAATTAGTATTAAAATAAAAATTACCTAGTGCTGCCTTGTGATGTGAACACAAATTACAGCTGACCTTTGTTGTGGAGGTGGAAACTAGACACTTCTTACTGATGTTTGTCCTGCTCTGAACTGAGTCAAATCTGTCTACTTCAGTTAAAATTCTGCTTTCATGTATTAATTTTTAAGGTGATGGCTGCATCATTGTATAATCTGCAAGCCTTGAAATGTGTTTGAACCTGAGGACTCTCCAAGACACGTGGATGTCTGTTCAGCAGAGCTTGGGTGCCTGTTAGTAGCGAGTAGGGAATGCAAAGCTCCCTGCTATGCCTGGAAATGGGGTGGGAGTCTGCAATCTGGTTTCCCAGAGCCCCAAACCTTGTGCTTGAGTAATGCCTGGGACTCTGCTGTTGCTTGGAGACTGATGCTACCCGTCAAGATGATGGAGGGAAGTTGTGCTGTCAGCTGGATTGTCAGGTGTGTCTTATGGGGCTACAGGCTGTAGAGCCCAAACTCTGAGTCTCTGAGCCAGGACCATAAGAAAATCACAAGCCACCTACTTATGATGAGAATTTTTAGGCACATTCTTCCCCTTTTTCCCTCTTGTGTTGGAGATTTCAGTACCTTTGACAAAAAAAGATGCTCTGCTTGGCCTCATCAACCTGATTTTCCTACCAGTCCTCCCCATACTACGGCCTCACCCAGCAGATGATGGGACCAGCTTCAGCTGGTGGCGAACAAGTGCACTGAGATGCGGGTGACCATGAAGACACACTTGAAATCCCACAGCCAGCCCAGTAAATCATTCCTGTCCCTGTGGCTGGTGGCCTGGTTTGCAGGGTGAAGGTGAGAGGGGACAGAACAACACCAGGACTGTGGAAGAGGTTCCCTGCTAGCAGAGCATACAGCCCTGCAAGTACTTGTTATGATGCTGTGCCCACAGAAAGGCTTGGAGCAGCCAGTGTGGGTACATGCTTGTATTTTGTGTTGGGAAAAGCAGTGTGTGAATTGGCAGTTCTGAAGTGGGCTGGGCAGCAGGGGCTGAACCCTGTTCTCAGCAGAAATCATTCAGTGCCACTGCACGTATTGAGGTATCAGCCCTTGCCCACTGCAATGCTGCACTCCTTTTTATAAAGAACAAGTGTATTCTTTTGTGCGTGTCCTGTTTAGTTGAGAAACCTTGGAGTGTTACAGATACCTCCTTGTAGCTATCTAGGAAGGCAGACACAATATCCTAGGATGCTCTGAGATCCCCTGCTGATGCAGCAGACCCCTTAGGAGAAGAATTTGAGTGAGATGCACACATTCTTGCCCTATGCAGGTGCCAGCAGCACCCAAACCCAAACCTAAACCCATCGAGCTGTTGTTGCAGTCAGCCTGGCTGTTCCCTAGAAGCTACCAGGCTCAGCGCTGTCCCAACATCACCAGGCCAAAGAGGTGGGTGCCCTGCACCCTGTCCTGAGTGGCAGGTCCCACTCGTGCTCTCAGCAGCTCCTATATTTTTTTTTGACAACAGAGGGCACCAGCTGCCCTTGCTAACACTGGGCTCTACCCTGCCTGGTTCCCGGGGACTTGCAGGGCTGCTCAGGGCACTTTTGGACCTGGGGGAGCAGCCCAAAACCATCCTGCCCCTCAGGTTTTGGTAGATGGATGCATTGGGGCTCACAGCTCACTCCCATTGACCCTGCATAGTTCTTGCTAACAGCTAGTGATGATGGTACAAAGGGTGATAGTTTGGATGTAGCTGGTGAAGCTGTGTGCAGGGCACACACTTGGCTGGGACCAGGGAGGGCTGGCACCCAGGAGGGCACCTGTGAGCCCTTTTGAATCCTCAAATGGTCATTCTGCACCTCCAGCCCAGCGGGGCCCAATCTGGCCATCTGCACTCAAGCATAAGCCGCTGAAACGCGGGAATTTGAGGTTAATCAGCAATGAAATGGTGCAGATCAGAGGCTGGGCCTGAGTCTCCTCCGCATTGCACCAGAGAGCCTCACTGACAGCTGTGTGACACACGAGGTTTGCCTACAGCAAAGCCCACAGGGACAGCTCTGAGCTAGCTCCAAGCTGCTCCTCTGCTCCAGCACTCATGCCAGAAGAGGAAGGCACCCAGGGCAGGCTGGCTGCTTGACCCTGAAATCTCCAGCCTGAGCTGATGAGGCTAGGTGGCTAGCAGTACCAGAGCTGGGCTGTTTAGAGGTGACTTCTTTAAAGTGGGGGGCAGTCTGAGCATATCCACCCCACACAGTGAGAATGGGGCTGCTTCCAGCCTCCTCTGCCGCTGAAGTGCAGACTCTCTCTCCCCCCTCCTACACACTTGTGTTTATCACTCCTGCAGATGTGTTCAGCTCTAGGCTGCCCGTGGAAGGATGCAAAGAAGTCGAAGCTGTATTCGGTACTTTCCTGAAACACAGGTATCTAAGCAGGTAAGTAGCAGGCACTTCCAGTGATAACCCACTGCCTTTGATAACCCACTGCTTTCGATGACTGTATCATACAGCAAAATGATCAGGGAGTAAGAGCCACAAAATACAGGCAGAAGTACCTCTGATGAATAGCCCCATTAGCGGAACACCCTGATTTACTGCTTCTGTGAAAACAGAAACAGGCAGTGATTTTATTCTTTCTTCTTCCACACAGTGCTGGGACAGCACACAGCATCTCTGCTGTGGCTTGTGGGAGGGTTTTTCTTTGTTTCATCTGAATTTGTGTGAGGAAGATGAAGAGGGGGAAAAACAATGATGGAATGGAAAGGGCTTTGAGCAAATAAACAGTATGTCACACAGTTCTGAAAATGTCACCCGACCTCATGACATTAACAGGGCTACTTGCAAGAGTAAGAGCTCCCCACTCAATTTAATCCTTTGAGTAGGGGTTGAGGAGCTGAGTAGATGGATCCCGGTGGGATCAGGGTGGAGAGCTGTGTATATGAACCATAACCTAGAATCTGTACTGGGGCCCTGGCCTCTTCAGTCCTGCAAACTTGATATATCTTGCTTATTGCAGCAGGAGTATTTGCATACCAGAAGATTTACTCACACGAGCACAGGACATTGGATGCTCTGTTTATTCACAGCCTAGAAACGTGAAGGTCCCAAGTTTCTTCCACTGCCAGGGTGCATGTGAAAGCTTTGAGCAAATGCTACAGAGATAAGTAGAGACATATGCTTTATGCCAGGCCAAGAGGTTTTTATAAAGAGTTTCTGGCTATGTCTGGTAAAACATTCAATAACTTTTCTGCCAGCAGCCAAAAGGCAGTCAAATATTTAAAAGAAGTAATAAAAGTTCCTGTGTGAGTCAGAGTCCTACAGAAATCCTGCTAGTGAATTTCCCCATGGTAGCCTGCAGGACTAGCTGGAAAAAAATACCACAGAACTCTGCTGCTGTGAAGTATTTTTTAACAAGTCCTTGGAAGTTGCATAGAATGTCCCTGCAAACCCCCTGAAACCAGATCCCAGGCTACGTGCAGCCTAAATGGCAATTCTGATATTTTTTCTTTATTACTATAGCTGCAAATCATATTTTACTCCTAGGGAATCACAGAGAGGCTGGTTTCAGTGTGACCTTTAAGTGGCACCTCACTTGCATACAGGAGAAGATGAGTGTATCTTCCTTTAACCTGGAATCCAATACACTGGGACACTGTTGGTACCACAGCTAGAGCAAAAGGCTGCCCTGCCATGTGCATGGCTTGGGCTCAAGTCTCCATGCTCCCTTCCTGCCAAGCTCTGCTCGTGTAGATCTAATGAATCATAGAATCGCTAGGTTGGAAAAGACCCACAGGATCATCAAGTCCAACTATTCCTATCAATCACTAAACCATGTCCCTCAGCACCTTGTCCACCCATCCCTTAAACACCTCCAGGGAAGGTGACTCAGCCACTTCCCTGGGCAGCCTGTTCCAGTGCTCAAAGACCCTTTCCATTAATTTTTTTTTTCCTAATGGAGTGCCTCTTCTTTTCCTTTCAAAGTCCTCAGGTGATCCCTTTCTGCTTGGAAACTGCAGTGAGACCCAGGCTTTTCTGGAAAGGAATCTCATTAAGATCCATAACCTCAAAGCTTCTCTGCTAATTCTTCTGACTGCTAAAGTCCTGTCAGTAACAGAGTGCGCTGGTTTGGCTCTTCTGTGGGCAGCAGTGCTGGGTGCCCGGGGCAGGACAGGCACAGGTGTCTCACAGCAGTTTTCTCTGACCCCAGGTTTGTGGATTTGGCAGATGTAGGCATTCACCCTGCTCTTACTCACCTGCTTGGGCAGGACATGATGACTGGCACCTGCCTAGCAGTTGTGTGCTTGTTTACTTCACCACCTCCATGCTGAAGTAGAGCAAGGCTGGCTGGAAAGCTGCCTGGCAAAGAAAGACCTGGGGGTGTTGGTCAGCAGCCAACTGAACATGACCCAGCAGTGTGCCCAGGTGGCCAAGAAAGTCAATGGCACCTTGGCTTGTATCATATGCTGTGGACAGGAGGACCAGGGAAGTGATTCTCCCCCTGCACTCTGCACTGGAGAGGCTGCACCTCAAATACTGTGATCAGTTTGGGGCCCCTCACTTTAAGAAAGACATTTTGGTCCTGGAGCACGTCCAGAGAAGAGTGATGGAACTGGTGAAGGGGCTGGAGAACAAGTCCTACAAGGAGTGGCTGAGGGAACAAGGGTTGTTTAGCCTGGAGAAGAGGAGGCTGAGGGGAGACCTTATTGCTCTCTACACTTAGGTAAAAGGAGGTTGCAGGTGTTGGTCTCTTCTCCCAAGTGGTAGGAGATAGGACAAGAGGGAATGGCCTCAAGCTGCGTCAGGGGAAGTTTAGATTGGATATTAGGAAAAATTTCTTTACTAATAGGGTTACCAGGAACTGGAACAGGCTGCCCGGAGAGGTGGTTGAATCACCATCCCTGGAGGTATTTCAAAGGCAGGTAGATGAGGTGCTTGGGGACATGATTTAGTAGTAGACAGGTACAATTGGTGTTGATGATCTCTAAAGTCTTTTCCAAGGTAATGATTCTATGATCCTAAGTCGCTCTCTGGTCATGTTTTGTAAATTGCTTCTATACTGTAGTTAGGTCTGGTTTGGATACTCTTCTCCAGATACATATTGCTGACCTGGGAGCCCTGCCTGGCCTGAATCTCCCACCCCATCCCAGGACCTTGCCAGTTCTCTTCCAGATGAAAATATCCTGGGAGGTACCTCTGTTTCTTTGGCATTCCCAATGCTTTTGACCACCAAAGTGGGAGAGGGAATGTCATTTCCCCACACCAGAACTTCATGAAATATTTCCCTTCAACTTGGCTGTAAAAAGCAAGGCAGTTGGTGAGGAAAACAGGTCTTTCTCAGAGCTGCTTTGCTGAGCTTTCTCCAGACACACAACATCAGCATGATGGCATCAACATAGCTTGTGAGACTTCACCAGGGAAGCTCCAATCTAAGCAGGATCAGGCTCAGACAGATGCAGGTTGGCATCATCCCTTGCAGGGCTGCCAGGTCTGTTGGCAGAGATGCCACTCTGGATGTCCTAATTCCCCATCCTGTGCTATAACCACAATCCCTCCCTACCTCTCTTGCAGTGTAAAGCCTAATACAATCTGCCTGGTTCCCCTTCCCCACTTGCAAAGCTGTTTAGTGTGAACGTTTTATCTTTAAAACAACCTGCAGGCAGAACGAAAACTGTTGCTGTCCTTATTCCTATCCTTGTTGTAAGTGAAGACTGTGCTTCTCCCTGGGGGTGGAAAAGGGGCTTTCTGCCTACAGAGGGGGCCTGTGAACCACTCTGTGTGGGTAGTATGGCCAAGGGAGCCAGGAAAAAATGGGGCTTTAACACCCAGGGCAGGAGGCAGCCTCTCCTTCCCCTTGTCTCAGGCGAAGAGCCCAGCTCCCACAGCCTGCCTGGCAAGCAGCCATCCTCCCAGTGTGTCCCACCTCTGAAGATGTGCCCATGGCAGAAGGAAGAGGCACCGGAGCAGTGCCAGGTTATTCACCTCAGCCGCCTACTTCCCTCCTGGGGATCTCCAGGACAGGAGATCTGCCCTCCTGGATATCAGGAGAGACTCTTACAGGAAGAGTTTGACAAGGCAAATTTATGACAAGCCTGTTACGACTCATGGCAGATTTGGGTAATGCTTGTAGAAAATGCTGTCAACAACTCCACGCTTCTCTTCTCGGAAACCCCAGAGAGCCTTTCTGGTCTCAGCTCACTGCCACAATTTGGCATTGCCAATAGTCGAGGGAGTAGCTGAATTTCCAGAGCCAGCCCTCCCTCATAGCATGGAGGTGGCTGCACAGAGCCCTGCTCAGGGCTGCTCTCTCAGAGGACAGCAGCTCTGCCCCATGTGGCTGCAGCTCATTCTCATCAGCGTTGGTTTGCTTTTCTCGGCTGTGGTATTCAGCAGAGCAGCAAAGAAATACAAGGTCCTTCCAGCTTCAGCTCATCGTACGATCTATCAAACAATGTAGTATGGCTTATCTCACAACAATAGTGTAGCCCTGGGTACTGTCTCTTACGTCCTTTAGGTCCTCGCTGGTGCAATGCCTGTCTGTTGCATCAGAACCAACAGTCAGAGTCATAGGGGAAAGGTGCTGATACAGACTGTAAAGCTTGCACTTGTCTCAGTTTGCATTTATATTTTCACCTTGAGGAGAATCACAGAATGCTTTGGGTTGGAAGGTATCTTTAAAGGTCATCCGGTCCAACACCCCTGCAGTGAGCAGGGACATCTTCAACCAGATCAGGTCACTCAGAGCCCTGTCCAACCTGACCTTGTATGATTCCAAGGATGGGGCATCTACCACCTATCCGGACAACCTGTGCCAGTGTTTCACCAACCTTATTGTAAACAATTTCTTCCTTATATTTAGCTTTAAATCTACCCTCCCTGAGTTTAAAACTATTACCCTTTGTCCTATTGCAATGGGCCCTGCTAAAAAGTTTGTCCTCATCATTCTTATAGACCCTCTTTGTGTACTGAATGGCCACAATGCTCTCTCCCTGGAGTCTTCTCTTCTCCAGGCTGAACAATCCCAGTTGTCAGCCTGTCTTTAAAGGAGAGGTGTTCCATCCATCTTTGTGGCCCTCCTGTTGACCCACTCCAGCAGGCACATCTCTTTCCTGTGCTGAGGGCTCCAGAACTGAATGCAGTACTCCAGGTAGGGTCTCATCAGAGTGGAGTAGAGAGGCAGAATCACTTCTCTCAACCTGCTGTTCACACTTCTTTTGATACAGCCCAGGATACGGCTGGCTTTCTGGGCTGCAAGCACACACTGTTGTCTCATGTCCAGCTTTTCATCTGCCAATACCTCTAAGTCCTTCTCTGCAGGGCTGCTCTCAATCTCTCCGTGTGCCAGACAATACTGTTGCTGAAGGGTGCATCAGCCCAGGTGCAATACCCTGCACTTCACCCTGTTAAAACTCATGAGGTTCACATGGACCCACTTCTCAAGCTTGTCCAGGTTCAGGGTGAGAAGCACTAGGTTTCTGGGATGGGCAGAGGCTATTTGGGCTAAGCAGAGCTCCAGATCATCTCCAAGTTTTCAATTTTCTCTTTAAAATCATACAAATCTGGGGTGTCTTTGGTGATCTCTGCACTTGCTTCTGGAATAAAAGTCAATAAAGCTTATCCATGCACAGGTAGCAGAGGGCAAAGCTATTTCTTTTAGGCAGGGAAAAAACCTCTATTTGCCTGTCAGATGTGTCAGGGGAAGGTGAAGTGGACGTGAACTGTAGGTCATCATGTAAGTGTGGAGCACAGAGAAGACAGCATGTACCCCCTGTGAAAGGTCTCATTCCCCATCCTCAGCATCTAACTTGGGAGCACTGGCAGGAGCAGATGGTGTCATGGATGGCTGCATAGTTTTGTTGGTTACCATTTGCTGATGGGATGTACAGATGTTGGTGCTTCCCATGTAGCAGGGAAGTCATGTTCCACAGCAGTCTGCAGGGCTGTGGTGATTCATGGGCAGCAGGAAAACCTAGTCTTATCTTCAGGGATAAAACTGCTGAGCTTCAGGTTTCAAAGCCCTTGGTTCAGTGGAATTACAGGTTCAAATCCTGAGAGGGTCAAACAAGGTCTTTCTTCCTCTGAGACGAATGGAGTGTCATGCAGTAAATTGCATATGATTCTCTTTGTTAGATGCTGTGTTACTTTGAAAACGGCATCGTGACAAATCTTGGTTTCTGTAAAATAAATAGCTGCATCATTTATCAAAAAGGTTTGCTTTCAGAAACGTCGTCACTCTTTTAAGGCATCAGAGACTCCTGGGAACGAAGGAGACTAGAGGAACACAGGATGTCACTTTTCTTTTCTTACTCTATTTTATTTGACATTTCACTTTTTTTTTTTTTTTGCTTATTTGAGAAAGCCCTTTTGAGGACTGATCTCTGGCTGTGTCATGTCCCAGCAGACTTGGTGGAGTGTGACAGGGAGGAACGTGCTGCCTGACTCAACACTGGGGAGGTGGGGAGTGACAGGCACAGTTTCTTGCTGCACCCTCACTGCCTACAATCACCCCCATATAGGAGGAGCTCTGTGATCACTCTTCACCCCACAGCAGCAGGCATCACCTGTCAAACCTGTTCCCAGATCTCTTCTAATAGCAGATAGGCTCCTTTGGGACTGGCAAAATCACAGCATCGGGACTGATTAGCAGTGAACAACCAGCATGTTTCTGCCTCTTTAGCTGAGAGGGCACACCTACAGCACTGACATCAGCTGCAGTGTGAGGTCCTGTGCTCATTTCTTACAGATCGTTGCTGCCGAGCAGTACAGTTAGCTCTGCTGTGTGTAGTGGTGCACACAAGGCAGCAGCTCTGCTGGTCCAGCAAGGCACTTGTCAAATGCAAATACTATCACAGGCAAATTCCTCCTCAAAAGTTCTACAGGGAGAGTTGTGTGCAAAAAAAAAAAACAAAAAAACAGGTAAAGCAGAGAAACAGTTTTGAAACTTTATCTTCTTTGAAAGCTACCTCTGGTGTTCAACTATTCCTCTTTTAGGGTAGAATATAGCACACCAGATCAAATGTCAAAAAGCAGCCACTGTATTCAGCATGGTCAACAGTAGTTTATTCTATAGCGTGTGCAGCAGTATCTTATTTTGTGCTTGACATAGCAAACAGTTCTAGTATCCTGCCAGCACCTTACTAACTTTTTAAAAAGATAGATGAAGAAAGAAGTACTGCAAACTGCTTTTATGTTTTCTACAGGGTGCTCTCAGCACTTTGCAAATGCCTGGGAGTCCAAAGTGATGGACGGGAATTGGCATTCCCTGTTTACATGTTGGAAAAAGAGATTTAAAAGAGTTTATGACTCCTGCTTCCAAAAGCAGTCACTAGCTTTGGGTCTCTGTCTTTTTGGTACCAAACTGTGAGAGTTTTTAATGTTCTGGCATGTGTATGGGACAAAGAGCAACTGTTTGCTGGTATAACTAGTTTGATTTGTACACGATTCGGTTGAAAATGTACCTTAGTGTGAAGTCTGTGTAGCGCAAGGAAGAAGCAGATGTTCCTTCCAACCCCATTGCTCATCGGGTCTGGATTTTAGAAGTGCCCCAGTCGAAGCCAACAGTGTTTGCAGTGTCCAGCAATGCTGAGAGCCAAGCCAGGTGTTAGATCAAATGTCTGGAGCTGTGTATGTAACGTTTTTTCAGATGTGCTTCTCGGTGACTTTTTTCCTGACAGATGCGGGAAGTCTGTGGTAGAGCTGGGAACAGAGCCTGTTCCTATGCTTTGAGAGGCTGTGTGTCTGACAAGACACAGGCATGGCCCTACAAAGTAAATGTTGTGATTTCGTGGCTGGAGCTGAACAGCACCCGACAGTTGTACCAGGAGATTTTTTTTTCCCCCCAGTCTCCAGATCCAGATTCACAGCGGTTCACACTGTCGCTAAGGCCTCAGAATCTCTGAAATTAAACAGGAGTAGTAATAATAGTAGTAGTTTAGTGCGTAATTTTGGGTCAGTTTTGCCAGTGCATCTTTGTACTCTTGTTTCTGTGTGCAGCTCAGTTACAAGACGGCCTTAGTGGAGGATAACTAGGCAGGAAGGCTCAGAGACCTGGAGAGATACAGGGAAAATGCACTTCATAGGGCTGAGCACAGAAGAGTTTTTAACACCAGAAACAGTCTGTTGACTCCAATAGCATGTCACAAGCTGCCTCCTAACATGGACAATGGAGTAAGGGCTGAGTTTATGAATGGATGATATACACTGTGGCTTTGCTTGCTACCTTGAGTTATCCAGCAGAATCACATATTTCTGTCTTTTTAAACTCATTAATTAAGCTTATACGTGATGGGAAATCTATGATCTTTGTCAGAACATCACTGCCACTCTGCAAGTGCCAGCTGCACGGCAAACCCTGAGCACCCTGCTAGGACTGCCAAGCCTCGGGAGGGTCTCACTGGCCCATCCACAGCTAGGCAACCCTTGTAAGGGATGGCCACACCGTTGTGGTGTGGAATACACTTGCAGCTCCCTGCTAGACTGCCTTTTCAACATTTTGATGAGTGCAGCTTAACGGTGCAGATTTTTCTGGCCTGCTGTTTTCATTCATTCATGTTGAAAGGTTGCTTCCTCAAGATATTCTCTTCTGTTTAAAATGTTCTGTTTCCACAAGTTGCACCTGCTCTCAAGGATACTACCCAAGGGTAAACATGGAGAAAGCATAACGCCAGCAACACAAGTTTCCCTGGGCAGGTATATTTGTATGTGTAATAAAATGCTAGGCTCTGGGTGTCTGCTTTGTTCCCCTGTTTTGGGATGTAGTGAGGAGCACCCAGCCTCTGACAGCATAGAGGACCCTGGTCTCCAGAGCTTAGGCTCGGGTGCCTAAGGTCCCTAAAAAGAGCAGTTGAAACCACATCCAAACCAACCCTTTACCTGTATAGGTCAGGAATTGTGGCTTTTCTTGAGTAAAAGTTCAGTCAGGTTTAATTTTCTTTTAATTTCTGTTTTAAAGGATGCTAAACATTGAGGTGTCATTAGGCAAAAAAGTAGTGAGAGGAATTACAGACTGAAGAGCAGGACTTGTACTTTTCATTTAGAAGGGAAACTGGGAAGTATTTCCAGCAAAACCATTTCCATGGAAAACGGTTGTTGAAGAGAATTTTGGTTGAAAGTATTTTAGCCTTCTGCCATCAGAAAGAGGTGTGAACACCTCAGATCCTTTCTTCTGTGAATGTAGATTATTTTCTTCAGTAAAAGGCTGAGTCTTACATCTGTGATTGAAGCCTCAATTTTATTGATTGATTGATTGATTGATTGATTGATTGATTGATTGTTATCGTCATCACAGAAATACATAAACACAAGGAGTTTGAATGAAACTAGCTGATACAGGGCAGGGAGCAATCATAGGCTGGCAACAGGTTGGAGTCAGCAATCTAATCAGCCATTTCTCTCTCTAATTGCTATGATTCTATGGCCTGAAGAATTACATAATGTATATTTTAGTTGGAACAAGATGCTATTATTGAATAAAGTGCATAATAATTGTATTTCAGGAGGTGAAATAAACGTCTATCACCAGGCACTTTAATCCATCATTGTACTTTGCTAAATTACTGAAATTGCACTGCTTTCAATACTGAAATTACTTGTAATAAAGTGATTGCTGAACTGACACTCGCACAAAGATGTCTAACACCTACATTTGTTTTCCTAATTGACAATTTTAAGCTTTATCTAGGAGGAAGGAGCACCCACAGCTCTCATTTCAGTTGATAGGAATGGAGGGCAATGTTGCTCCTTACAGAGGCAATTATTCAGTACTGAAGGATCCTGCCTGCATGAAGTACCTCTGGCTTCCTATAGCTTTCAAGTTCTTGCTTAGATCATGGGATAGATCCATTTTATCTACATTTACAAAACCATCAGATATTGATACAAGCCTTTATCTTAATGACATACCCCTTGCTTATACTGCTCTGCAATTTCTTCACTAGCTGTTTATTAATGAATGTCACATTTTGCAGATTTAAGTTTACAAAAAAGCAAAACTGAAATCAGAGCTTTTGGTTTTAGGTCCTGGATATGACATTTAGATCAAGCCCATGTAGAAGAATATTACTTTTTTGCTTAGATAGTACAACAAAGATGTTAATAAACCATATAATTAACTGATGCTGAGCTAAATCTTGTTGGTTTTTTAAACATTAGCTAATGTATGTGGTCACATGCTTAGGAGAATATATGGATTTTTTTTTTTCCACGGGCTAAGTGATATCCTTTTGCAAAGATATATAACTAAGTTGTTTCTCATCGACTGAGGGGACAGCTGAGGAAGCTGTTTGATATAGAGAAGATATTTTGTGGTAATATGGAAATTATCATTCGATCATAGTTTATAAGAAGTTTATTACTGACTCTTGTCCTTGGAAAACTGATTTACTTTCTCAAGACTAAAGCCTTTCCTTTCTCAGGGGTTTTCCCAACTTAGCTCAGAACAGGTCTTTAAGACATTTATTTGCAACATGTTAGAATTTCTCTTTGAAAGAGAAACACACCCTTCATCCAGGAAACACTGAATTTAAGTCCTCTCTTGACGTTTCCATGGCCTCAGCCAAAGGAATGAAACTTTTCTTCATGGCAGGTGACATAATCTGTAGGGTTTACTGACTCCCAACAAAGTATCAAACACTGTCATAGATATTTTCCTGCTTTTTCTTTACTTGAAAGGAGACGTGAAAGTCTCCTTCATCAGCAGTCACTATATAAATTACTCACATAGTGTAAGGTCTATTAAAAAAGTTTCAATAAGCTAAGCAAATATGAGGAATTCTGATGGGAAGGAATTAAAGCTGTCCATTTTTTTTCTTCCAAAATAAATATGCGAGTTAATCTGAATAAGTGAAGAGTGCCAAATATTCATCCTATGGGCTAAAGTGACTCATGGCAAAGGTAGACAGTTTTATAGTGCAATTTCTTTACTTGTGCTGGAAATGGATAGCTTCCAAGTGACACTTACGAAACAATTAGCTGTTCAAGGATAATCAGATTTGTATGAAAACGTAAAGATAAGCGATTTAGCTGTGATCTCAGCTGGAAAGTGACTGAGGGTGTTGGGTCATACTCCACAGTAAAAAACCCGTTTCTTTTACTAAATGGCTCTTTTGCTGAAACGTGCTGGATCCAAGCAAGTAAAGGCTCCCTTGACTTCAATTGCTAGGATGACACATGACTGATTTGCATCATTAGAGATCCTTGCTGATGGCTGAACTGCTTTGCATACAAATGAGACCCAACCTGAACAGCTGTTGAACTGGTGGATATGGAGGATTTACAGTTCCGGATCAGATCCCAGCTCACTACCAGTCTCTGAGGGAACTGCCCTCTGAGCTGCTAGAAAACTTGTAGTGTTTCATACCTACATGCCTGGAAGATGGGCAAGGCAGAGGTTGGAGGTTCAGGTGGCCAAAACCCATCTTGAAGCCTTTTTACATTTCAAGTTAAAATGCTCACTTTTCAGTCTTGAAATGATCATGCGTGTGCTCAAGAGTGAAGTGCTTTTTTAATTTCCATGTGTTGCACAGACCTGTGTCAGTGCCCAAAGAGATGATGCTGTCTGTAAGAGACGAGCTACAGAGCTGAGGACCCAGCCAGCCTACCTCCATCACACCCAGGGGCATCCAGGCTTTTACTGCCAGTAGTCCATGGCCCTACAGAATTATCAGCCCACACACAGCTCTGCAAGTACGTGTGCACTTTGTAGAGGAAGTAGGAGAAAATGTGATGATGGCTTCCTGATCCCCAGCCTCACTTGAGCTGTATGGGAAGGCCCCTTAGGAAACCTTTTTCTGTGATATTTTCAGCTTAGCTTCCAAATTCTCAGAGGCCTGGCTAAGACTGGTAGGCAGCCAAGCCTTGAGTGACTATTCATCTGCCTGAACCCTCCTTAAAGGTTTGCCTGTCTGTGGAGCAAACCACATTGTCAAGAGTGTTGTAAATGATGTGTCAGAGATAAGAGTAGCTCTCAGCCCTGGGAGATCCAGAGATTCTCAAGACCATTTAGATCCTTGGCCAAAACACCAGGGAGGCATATATCCCTAGAGCAGAGGTGGTGATGTCCTAAAATCCAGAAAATGAAAACACCTGAATTCTGTTTAATGTCAGAGGTATCGCTGCCAGTGGTCAGATTCAGAAAAATATTTACAGGGCTTCCAAGAAAGCATTTGTAGATTTGAGTCTACAAGCCTGTGAAAGTGTTCAGTCTCCTGGCAATGCTCGCACATGCAGACAAAACATCTTGGTCTTGAAAGGATGCTTTGCTTTAACGCACCTTATTCCTTCACTGAAGCTGGCAAAAAAAGAATGTGCACTGTGATCCTGCTGGCTGTGCAATGAATCTCTGATGACACAAAGGCTCTGGGATGAAATCAGGGACCTGGCACCTCAGCAGCGAGTGTTAAGTGTGGACCTGCTGATGGTAAAATCCTTCTGATTCTGTTTATTGTGGACAACTTAGCCTGTTAGAAACACATCCTCCTTTCTGGAGTGGTGGCTGGTTTTATCTCCAGGTTAAGAGGATGTTGAGGTACCAGATGGAAGAGAAAAACTGTTTGGCTTTCAGAGCTTCGTTTACTTATATGAGACCTAACAAACATGGTTGTTAAGGCTCTCTAGGAGGTCTTTCTTATGAGGCTAGGGACTATTGGATTAGGCAAATGAGAGTCAGAGATTTGCCTAATAGCTTGACAGGCCATGAGGGATTAGACTCTTGGGGGCTGGTGTAAACTTGTGGGACAGAGGTGCTGCGGCGTGGGTCTCTTCTTAGCAATGGATAAATGCCTTGTCAATGTGGGTTAATCTTGTTTGCCTTGTCTTCCATAATGCTGCATTACAGAACACAACCTCTGCCAATTTAATCACTGTTGGAATTGAATTGTAGGCTTTAGATTCATGCACACACCTCTTCCATTATGCAGCACTTTCAGAACTTCAGGGGTCAGTAATCAATAGCAATTTTTGACTTGCATTGGCTCAAGCTCCTGAAATAGTTACTCCTTATGGACCAAAGGTTCAATTATTACTAGCTGAAAACAGGTCAGTCTGGGGAGACCCCATTGCTGCCCATGCACTGCAGATCCATGGCTCCATGGTCCTTTTTCGAACACTAGTACTGACCGTGTCTCTCTCTCTGTAGATAACCCAGATCCCCTTCCCCTGAGTTGGGATCCCACCTTGTCCTGCTGTGCTCAAGGCAGCATGCCAGCACTGGAATGGTGCCCTGTGAAACCTGAAGGACACCCCCAGAGAGCATCTATTCCTTGCTGGCACACTGACACCTTTCGTTTGATTGGAAGCAGGAGTCAGTGGTGACTGTCCTCAAAGGCAGTGGGCAGTTAGCAGTGGGACTGAAGTACCAGGGCTGTGAAGGGACTGTAAATAAAGTGGACATGAGACTCCTGCTCCCAGGTGTTTTTACCTTGGTCTGCTGGGGTAGAGAACTGTGAGTGTGCAGGATTTATAGAGCATCATGGCAACTGCATCACCTCTCACTCCTGCTCCTGGCCAACCCAGGAAGAGCAGCCACTGGGATAGATTTGCTCCCCGGGCACGGACCATATTTGTCCCATTATGGTGTAGGGCCCATCCCATCCAGCCCCAGGCTTATCATACTTTTTTGATGTCTTCACATTTTCTTACTTCATATCTTACTCTTGTCCTCCCTACAAGTACACAAAAAAACCCAGGAGCCTTGCATCCAATGCAAGAACTGGGGTCCAAGCACCTGCAGTTGCTAGGGTTATAAAGCCCTGAGTCTTGCTTGATGGATGCTTGTCAGAGCTGAGGGAACCAGGAAAATTCACTTCAGCACATCCTTGAGTTTGGAGGCAGACTCCCCCACTGCCAGTTATCATCTGCAAGGCGCTGGAGGGGGCAGAACACGTGGCATGAATAGCTCAAGCTGGTCCCTTTTGCCCCACAGTGGGCGGCATCTTTCTTAGTTGTGCAAATAGTCCATGCACTGCAGGAGGCCATAAGCCCAAATTGCTCCTCAGAAAGCCTAGTCTCTCCTGCATCTGCTCAGCACGGGGCTCACCTCCAGCACAGCCCCCAGCCCTGTGCTGAGCAGGTGACAGAGCTGCAGGAAACGGGGTGGATGGGGACAGTATGTTTTTGGTGCTGGAGTACTAGGCGACAGCTTCACATCGCCAGCAACAAGGGAAAAGCTGTATTGTGGCAGCCACCTGGGCACAAATACTGCAGAGATGCTGGTTGTGAACAAGTGCCCTAGGTCTTGCCCCTGACACCTACACTTGCCCAGCAGAAAAAAGCTGCAGGTGCTAAGAGTTGTAAATAGAGAACTTGCAGGCTAGTCGTTTGCTAACGACATCCCTGAGGCAGCTTAGAGTCTTCCTGGGTGGAAAGAGTGGTGAGCTGCTGCGGTAAAAGCAAGACCCTCATCAGCTGCACACGGCACAGGAATTTGTGCCACACATGGGATGTGGAACCATTTCAAGTCCTCAGTCTTTCCCAGATGTTCCTCTATGTGAAATGCCATTCCCCTTTCATCCACTCCTATGTGTCTTCCTTTCCTTGTAGGGAGTGGGAAGCTCCAAATTGCCATGTCAGCAGAGAGTGGGGAAGGCTCCAAAGGGTGTGTAATGGAATTATTTCCTCTGTTCTGCAGATCTCCAGTGACCTCCTGGCTCTGATCTTACCACAGCACAGCAACCTAGCCCTGGGCAAAGATGGCAATAAGAACCAATGGCCAGCCAGCAGAGAGCCCAAAACACACCAGGGCATCCATAATAAGGCCTCAGAAGAGCCTGTGCCATCTTATACATTATCTGTGGAGTGGGACCTGGCAGAAAGAAGCACAGGCTGCCTCCATGGTGGTGGCAAAGGTTTGGTATTGAAGCAGAGAGAGGTAAGGTTGACCCTACACATGCCTGCACTCCTTTGTACTATGATCTAGTGACAACTGACCCAGTTAAGTGGCTTGGGAGAACACAGATGGACGGACGGGGTTGTACTGGTTGATATTAGCTCTGCACAGAGCAGAAAGGCTTCATGTGTTTTGGGCCTCTCCTGGTACCATGCAAATGTGCTTTGGCTGTAGATTGAGATATGAGCAAAGTGAGCCTAAAGCTGCACCCTGCTGCAAGCTAGCTTTGCACAGCTCTAGAGACTGTCTAATACACTTTATTGCTGCTCTTTATTATTGAACTCCACTAATGAATTCTACTAATGCACAAAACCCTGCATGACAAAGAAGCCCTTGATCTCCTTCCAGGCCCTTCCTTACTTCTACTCTCCTTAACGTTTCCAGCTGTAGCTGAGGAGTCCCACCTGGGAAAAGATGGCACAGCTCAGCAGGTGGCAAAAAGCATAAACTCCTGAACTGAGCTGGCGGAGACTGCATGCTTTCTCTCCCAAGATCTCACTGCTGGTTCTTGCACAGAGAGGAAACATTGCTCTTCACCAGGTGAGGAGCTAGCTTGCTTTTTGACCTGGAGCTTGTTTAAATCAAGTTCTCTGGTACCAGCTTCTGTTTTGCAAGACAGTCCCAGGAGATTCCTTGGTTGGGGCAAAGAGGGTCATTGCTATATAACTGATAGAGCTGTGCATATCATTCATGGTCCCACAGCCATCGTTCCTCAAGGATAAAGTTTCTACCACCATGCCTTCCCTAGCCACAGGAGCCTCATGGAACAGTACCATGAGCTTTTGTACAAAACTGACCCTGCAGAAAAGAGGAGAAGGAAAGAGAGGGTTCCTACTGCCCTGGGCACAACACTGGGCAGGCCAGGGCAACTATTACTAAGTGAAGTCAATGTTTTCTCAATCTGAGTGCTAGGCTTTATAGACAGAATAAAATAAGATGCAGAGGACTACTTATATATTGCCTGTGACTTTTGCATGTCTTAATTTAGGAGTTTACAAATTGCGTATTTCTGGGCTAGGCTTTCTGCCTAGCTGACAGCTATTGTATTCCTAGAAGGAAGCTCTTTGGCCACCTCCATCTGTACTATCCAAATGTCTGTAGGAGAAACACCCTGGGAAGAGAACTTGCCATGCTGTCCATCATTGAATACAGTGGGCTCTTACCTCTTGCTGTGCCTTTAGAGACCACTTTGTTCTCCAATTCCTTTTCTTTAACTGGCTCTGTCTTTACTTGTTGGAGTCCTTGTACTTAGACAACATCCAAATTTTGCATAATAAAAGGGCTTCACAGTAGCCAGCAGTGCATCCTGCTGCTCTCTGTCTCCTGTTGCTGAAAATTAAATAGATGTAAAATTAGGAGCTGAATATCTTTGCATCTGGGAGTCTTTGTGCATTGCTGGAGATGAGAGTTTAAGATGTGCCCTTTTCCCAGGAATAGCGATTGAAGAGTTCAAGAAATGATAATCCCTAACAAGCCTTTCTCCAAAGAATTTTGCTTAAACACTTTAAATCACATTGGCTGTGTACATTTTTGCTCACAGCTTTCCCTGCTTCTCTTGACTGCACACTCCAGTGAAATCCCAGCTCCTTCACTGTGAAACGCTTTTGAATCCTCCATCCCCACCTACACTTCTGGACCCCTAAGGGGGAAAAGCAAACAAAAGGGAAGGTTCACTGCAAGAAGAAAAAAAATCAGCAATTTTCCTTCACCACAGGAGAATTCTTGCAATTCAGCATCTGCAGGACCTCCTGCTACATAGCCTTGAGTAACTCATGTTCCTGGGCATGGTGTCTAGGAAGAACCAAGCCGTGGACCAAAGCAATGCACTCCAGTATTTCTCCTCTTGGCATGGCCTAGTCCATCTCTTTACAACAGGCTTCCAATTGCTTGGCTTCGTCTTAGGGTGGCAACCACATAAAGAGGCAGTAGTGAGTGAATTTCATTTGTCTCCTGGCAGACCCTCTTAGGTGAATGGTCAGAGCTCGTGTTTAAAAGCTCACCGCAAAAAGTAGTATCCATGGCTGATTGAGCTCATGATGTGTCCTCTAAATCTGCACTCCCCTGCTGTATTTGAGAACACTGGGTGTTGGGAAACCTTGAGAACTGTAAGTGGACAAGGAGTCCCATTAATTCCTGTCTAGACTGGCTTCTGAGACCAGGTTCCAGAGATGAAAGGGCACTTTATTAAGACAGGGCATAAATCCACCCTGCCAACAAGTCCACACTCCTCTGGATTATTTACACCTCTCTCCCTCCCTCTGGTCATTGCCTGTCCCTATATAATCTACATTAAAGTTCTGACAGGATTAAGCCAATATATCTTAACCTTTAAATATCAGGGCATGTGTGCTTTCATTTCCACCGTGTCACAAAAAAGTTTTCATATTTTTACAGATAGACTGGAAAAAAAGTAGGTGTCTAAGGAAAGGGTCTTGTTCTTATGACTGAGAGATAAAATATGTGCTTAAAAGATTTTATCACAAATGTGGCCTTTGCTGTACCTACAGCTTCTCCCCCTTCTGCATCTGGCCCCATGTGTCATTAAGAGCCAGCCAGGGGCTTTATGAATGAAGTCATATGAGCTCTGAGCATCACTTTTTTGGATGAGAGGTGACAACCAGAGGCCAAACTACAGCCCTGTTCTTGCGTGGGACTGTCCTCCCTTGCCCTGATGTGTTCAGTGGCTAGAGATGAGGATTGAGGAGGTGCGGAGGGCGTGGGGTGTTTTGGATGGAGGTTCTGAGGAGGGTAGGCTTTTTTTTCTTCAGAGTTTCTTACAGTTTTTCATTGTTCTTGCAGTTTTTGTTCCTTTATTGCCTGTCACAGGAAAGTTCCTACAAATTGTCCATGGGTTTTTTAGTGTTGTGGAAAGAGCTGCTGCACTATATAAGCGTAGTAGGTCCTGTCATCTCGTGTTTGCATGAACTTCCCCTGCAGTCAGGCAGTGGGGACCAAACAGTGCTTATGGAAAAGAACCTCGAAAGGACTTCGGCGCAAACATATTTTTCAGCTGAAAATGTAAAATGCGCATTCACTGTATGAGTATCTGTGCATCTACTGGCTCACAGTTAATTTCTGATTCAGGTCCTGCTTAGTCATAGGACTGAGGTGAGATGGGTGGAGGGTTAGTGAGGTGAGTGCTGTGCACTGAAATGAGAGGCAGGCAAGGTGCCTATAGCTACAGTCAGCAAAATTTCTGGGTGATGTGGAAGAGCTGCAGGCTGCAAGGTGACATCCAGGCGCTACTGCAGGACTGGAGATCTTGCATCTGTGTGTCACCAGTAGCAGAGGAGATCAATACTTTGGCAAGAGTGTCTAATACTTCAGATTAATTTGTTTGAAAGAAGAGATGAGTTCATGACACATTCTGATGCAGGACTACTTTCCTGCTGCAGGCCCTGAACATTGTCACCATTACTTGATACATCCAACGTGATAACAGTATGTGATGATAGAGCTGCACAACGCTCAGAGCTGTGTGGCTGAGAGACATGCTGCATATTTCAGCACGTTGTAGCAATGACAGGCTAAGGAAATGATAAGTGCTGCTGAAAGGACACTCTGAGGTTCTGTGCAGCCAGACAAAGATCTCCACAGTCAAAGTCTGCTCAGGTCTGTATTTAATCAGACTGCGGTACTTGCAATACTTTTGTATTAATTTGCTTTTGCATTTTTAGCAAATGAGCTTACTGGCATGGTAAATTTGAGGTAATTAGCAAATGTTTACCTAAAGTGAGTTTGAAACCTATAAAAAGGACCGCATGAAGTGTTTCCAAGATTTTCATTTATTCACCAAAGAAATCATGACACCTGACTTATGTGTCCAAACCAACATAACCAGATTGTTCCTAGTTTGAATATCAAGTGTTTGCATTGAACTTGAAAAACTGTTTCCAGACCAAGGCTTGGTCAGACTACAGAAATATTTCAAAGAGGTACAAGAAAATGTATCAAAAGCTGTTCATATGCCTGAAAAAAAAAAATCAGTGAATATACTATTCAGTAGCTTTCTTTTTTACAGAACAATCACTTTTTTCAGCAGCATTAAAAGTCAGTGTCATCTACCCATTAAGCACCCAACTTTGTCTCCCCATATGCTGCAGCAGCTGGCAGTGCAGGTAAAATATCTTGAGTTTTGCTTTCTGGACTTTGCCATTGAGTTTATTCTTAGATATTTGGGGACTCAGTAAACAACAGTTATCAAACAGTTTCTATCCTTTCCTTTCTAACATCTTTCTCTGAGCTGGAAGAGGACAGTATAAGCCCGCGTCCTTTCTGCTCATACAGAAGGATTTCCTGTGCCCTGTCATTTTTTTCATTCCTAAGTTTCTGTCAGGATGAGCAGAGGGCTCCAGAGCTCCAGGACGCAATTGAACACAAGTCTGAATAGGACAAGAGCCTTATTGAGCCTGTCTCAGCTAGGAGCCTGTCCCCCGCGCCTGCTGAACACAAGCTACTATTCGCTGTGTAGAGGGAGCACGTGGCGGCTGCTGGTTGCAGGGACAGGGCATGCTGCATTTGTGCTGGGGACAGAGCTGGAGCAATAAGATTTAGTGTAGCAGAAATAGCCCACAGAGTCCCAGAATTACTTCCCACTGCCTTTCCTTTGGTTCATCAGTTTCAGTATCTTGGTGGGTAGAGTCAGCAGCATGTCTTAGAAGCCATCTGTTAGTCTGGCCTGGGAGAGAAGGCTGAAATACTCAAAAGTGGAAAATTTAGAGTGAAAAATCTCTAAAAAGTAGCAGATTTTTCTTCCACTTTATGGAGCATATTTTCACATTTCCACTACTCTTAACTCACCAGGAATTTTAGCAGGAACAGGCTCAGTTTCCTGTTAGCCTCTTGCTTTTCCAGCTTTTTATACAGAGATCCTTGCAAAATAATTGAAAGATGGAATATGTATGTAAGGAATAAGTCACTATTCACCTGGATGATTAACCTTATGAACAGTGTCGCTAAATCTTTACACTCTGCGTTGTAGGCAGTGCTCTCACAACAGTGTGTATGAATACACTGGAGAGCTTGCAGTTGGGGACTGCTGTTAGTCAGCTTGTCAGTGCAGCACAGAGCACAGCAGTCCCAAAATGCAAGGTAGTTACCGGGACAGAAGGCCCTGGAGGAGCTTCATCTGTCCCTGGTGATAGCTGAGCTAGAGAGTTTGACAGCATCCCAAGTGTCCCTGCATTACCACATAGTCATGTAGTCGGCTTCAATACAGATGTGCTCTGTGTAACTATTTTGGACTGTTCACAATCATGAAGAAAAGGGGGTTTATTATCGAAGTACTCAAATACATCCTCACATAATAG
Source organism: Piaya cayana (assembly GCA_013389865.1). Taxonomy (NCBI): domain Eukaryota; kingdom Metazoa; phylum Chordata; class Aves; order Cuculiformes; family Coccyzidae; genus Piaya; species Piaya cayana. The sequence continues at coordinate 114,633 of WAAB01003343.1, read as the reverse complement.
CAGCAGACAGGTTAGTGTGGGTCACAGGAACAAAAAACTTCTCCCAACTCTCCATCCACTGGATGTTCCACTGGGTTTTTTTTGCATGTACCTATAACCCCCCCTCCTTTCTGCAGGGCACCGCTCTCCAGCTCCTTACAAACCCAGACACATGCTCAGGTACCTCTGTTCTGCAACAGCTAGGAAAATGCCAGGTATTTCTTGTAAGAAAGTCAACAATAAATGAAAAAATATATTCACATAAAACAAAAGAAATGTTTTATAACTAACCATCCTCCAACAGATAACACTGCTGAAGCAAGAGCTCCTGCCAGCTGGCACGTGTCCCATCTTTCATTTCCACCAGGAAATGGCTGGAATCCTCCAGAAACTTGCTGACGTGGAAAATCCCACTGTCTTTGTACTGGAAAGATGGTGCAATCACCTCTTCCAAAATAATGATAAGTAAGAGCTGAAGAGAATTTCCCACAAGGCAGTGAATTCTTGAAAACTTTTGCTATCTAGCCAGATGGGTATTTTTCTCCTCTGTTTAACTTGCCTATTATTTCCACCTTCTGGCATCTAGCAATCTGGTAAACCATCAAGTCCAGCCTGAAAACAGCCTTCATCACAAATCTTTTTCTCCACTGCAGACTTGGAAATGGCTCTGTTCGGACAAACTCACTTCCCCTATCTTCACTCTGAAAAGCAGGACTAAATGCTGGAGATAGTTGTTTACCATGAAATTCACACTAAATGTTTCCTGTTTGGAGCAGCCAATAACACTAGGGATGGTAGGTTTTCCATTTGTAGACAAGCTCCATTTTGACAGAGCCCTTCATGATTCATCAACAAATTGGGTGCTCCTGGCTATGTGGGATTCGTTGCACCTTTCCCACTCCTGATCCACTCCTGATAAAGAGATTCAGGAGCTCTAATCACAAGGGCAGTATATTCAATAACCGTTGATCTTTAATCGTTTTTGATCTTTATCTCTATTTACCCCCATAGGCATTTTTTTTTTCCCTGAGGGATGATCGGTGTTCCTCTTTGAACTGACTTTTCCTTTCAACAGTTATCATTCATTCCAGATTGCTCAAGTGCTGTTTCAGTGCAGAAGCTGCTTGCAGTCTGTTTGTAGTTGTTTGTTTGGAAGTTTGCTATTTGCGATCCCTCACTTAAACCACCTGACACTGGCTTTCCTTTCTGACTGTGCATGAGACTCCCGCACCACATAATATGCTTCTGGGAGAGCTGTGGTTGACTCCACACCTCCTGCCTCTGCTGTGTGGCCCCAGAGCCGTAAGCATGGTCTGATCAGCGTGCTGAGTGACTAGCTAGGGGTGAACCACAGTAAGGTGTGATGTTCAGTTCGGGGGCTGAGACCAGCTCCAGTGGGATTGTCTGCACCCCTGGGGACTGGCCTTTCAGCCACAGAGTTTTGCAAAGAAAACCTCAGAACACTTGGAAGGTGAACATACATTTGGGATAGAGGAACAAGTGAAAACTAGCGTGAGGTAGAAAGAGAAATTAAAGATATAGGCTGCTTCCATCAGCAGAGTTGTCATGACCTATGGCTTATGTGTTGTTTTTTGTAACATGGTGATAATTACTGGAGGTCTCTTTCCATTTGCATCTGATTATTAAAACCAGCAATGCATATATTGGCCTGAAATTGATTTACATGCACAACTTTTCCTATATATTGGTAGCTGACAGAGCTGCTTCTGTCTGATGGGAAAAAAACCCGCGTTGCTGTCACCGTTCCTGTCTAACACGCTCTGTGGCTGCCGTTGTTTAATCTCTGCTGGTCCCCACCTGAGCGGTTCCCAGAGGACATCCTTGCTGCACACCTGGGGGTTTCAGCCAGGCAGGATGCAGCCAGGGCAGCTCTGTTAATATTGACTTTGCTGCAGGCTTTGGTGCACAGCGATGGTTATCTTGTTCACTAGGTAAGACTTAGCCCAAGTGTCTTTGAAGCCGTTAAATACACAAAACGGATGGAGTTGAAAAGGAGGAGTCCTTTCAAATGGAGGCATGTTATCAGCCACTGCAGGTTACACAGAGCAAATCCTGCACTTTGGACTGCATAGTGGGATGTACTGGGCAACAAGTGTGAATGGGACTTTTGCAGCGTAATCTCTGTCCACCACACTTGTTTGCTTCCTCCTCTCCCCTGCATCCTGGGCACAGCAGTTTCCAGGTGTGTTTTTTCCTGGTGAAGCTGCACAGCTCTGCTTTCCCAGCTCTGGCATTAGACTGGATGAAAACTTTCCACTTGTACATATTTGCTTTATGGGAAGGAGCATTTTGCACAGCGTGAAACTTTCCATTGTATTCATGATCACTTTGGGGCAAACTAATTCAAGGCAAAAGAATCCTTCCCCTGAGAGCTGCCTCCATGGCCACTGGCACTCCGAGACACGGACAGCCCCGTTCACCACTGGAGCCAGACCCCAGGAGCAGGAGGGCTGCCAGCAAGGGGTGGCACAGCCTGACCATACAAGTCCGCCTGCAGAGACTTGCTGCTCTGGGGAATGAGGTTGTGTTGGCTCATGTCATGCCAGCTGGAAATTCAGAAGAGAGGCCAGTCAGAGTCTGGCCCTGGCTGCCTTCCCCAGAAGAGAGCAGAAAGCTCACAGGTAACAGGATTTCCTCCCTTGTACGCAAGTCAGTTGCCTTCCTGGCAGAGGAGGGAGCTTGTATTTGGCAGTCCCTGAGTTGCCAAAGGGCTGGGGACTCATGGCCTGAGTGAATCCTAGTCTGCCCTGCTGTGTGTCTGCCAGTGTTCCCCAAATTTTCCACAAGATCGCAGTATTTGTATGGCTGCTTCCTGAAAGGCTCTGTATTCACTGCATTCATCCTCCATGTGTTGAACTTAAGGTGGGATCTTTTGAGGAAGGCAATAACAAGCTTCCTATTAGTGCAGAAAAAGTGTTTGGATGGTAACTATTTATAGACATGCAGTGCTCTTGGTTCAGTCATTGTTGGGAAAGAACACTGTGCACAGATCTTGATGGCCTTCAGCTGTGCCTGATGTGTAAAGCTATGTTTAAACCAAGAGTAGGGACTGCAGTTGGAAAACAAGGTCCATTAGCGTGTTCCATTAATAGTACTTGAGCTTACCTGAAATGGGTGAGTTACACAGCTCTCCTGACTATAAAAGGTGGCAGGGGGAGCAGCCTGGCTTGTTGCTGTAGAGGGGAGATGGGGATGGGGTGCATTGAGGCAGAGAGGCTCTTCTGGGCATGGGAGCTTTCTGTCTTTTGACCATGGTCCAGGAGCTTCTGTGTTAGGGATGAGAAAAAAGGGAGGTGAGAACAGAGCCTCCAAAATATCAGACTTAGGTCAATCAAATAGTGATGGACTCTAAGAGGTTTTACATAGAAAATGGAAATAAACCTACATGTATGGCATCTGGCCTAGGATTAACTCATGGGGGTCTCTGGAAATATAAAGCCTCTAGCTTGCTACCTTCTTGTGCAACAAATAATCCTGTGCTCCTGAAGAAAAGGCTCTGAGAAGAAAGGTTGAGGGAAAGGGATGTGCTTGGATAAAAAGAGGAGGCAAGGAGCTATGAAAGGCTTTCCTGAGATGAACTGTGTTCTGGTGAGTGTGCACAGCTCTGTGCTCACCTGACTGATCCTGCTATGTGGTGGCATGGTAAATCACAGAATCGCTAGGTTGCAAAAGACCCACTGGATCATCAAGTCCAACCATTCCTATCTGCAACTAAACCATGTCCCTGAGCATGTCATCTATCCATCTTTTAAACACCTCCAGGGAAGGTGACTCAATCACCTCCCTGGGCAGCCTCTGCCAGTGCCTGATGACCCTTCCTGTGAATTTTTTTTTCTGATGTCCAGCCTGAACCTCCCCTGGCGGAGCTTGAGGCTATTCCCTCTTGTCCTGTCATGTGATAGTTTTCGTACTTCCCAGTGTATAATGAATGCTGATAGCTTCATATTCCTTCTCTATGTTACAAACCAACCTTCAGTTTATGTTAATAGGTTGATATGGGACTTAAGTGTTCTACATCAGAACAATACACCAGTGCCTTTGTTATTAGGAGGTCTTTAGCAACCAGAACACTGAGTGGTTAAATCTGCAGTTGGATTAAAGCCTAATGACCCTGCGATGAATCACTCTAATATTTCATACAAAGCAATAGGTTTACAACCAAGCCCAACTGGGGAGGTCCTCAATGTCCATTATTGCACTCAGGTCACTGATGCACATTCCTATTTTGACTTGACTTTGGTGCTTTAAAGGAAACTAGTGAAAAGAAATAACTTGCCAGTTCTGTCAAAGTAGTGCAAAGGTATTTCATTCTAGTTTGGTTTGTTTTCCAACTGGATATTATTTTAATAAACCACTGTTTGGCCTTCTTTGCCTACTTCAAGCCAGAGGCCATTTCTGAGCTGGTTTTACGCTGCTGTCTGAAAGCTTGGCTATGAGTCTGGCTTGCCTGGCAGAGCCTAGAGCAGCACCAGGCAAGCCAGCTTACACGGTGACGGTGACCTTAGCACTGCTACTGCTGTTGCCAGAGGCAGTTAATTTCTCTAAATGCCATTCCTCAAGGTATTTTTGAGGGTCTTGTTGCTAACGACCTGCTGGCCATGAAGTCACACCTCCAGCCACCAGATCAGAGGTTTCTCTGCAATGTCCAAGGGTAAAGCCAAGGGCTATGCTGTTGTTAACGATGGGAGAAGTAATCATGGCTCTGGACTTACTCCGTTTGCTAGGGGAGGTAGATCATGTTTTGCTGGGTTTTCCCATTAAGTTCCCTATCTCCTAATAAAATACTGCAAGAAAAAATTCATCGTTCCTGCCAATTTTAACAGGAAATTGAGAATAAATATTTTACTTCAGCAAGCTTGCTTTTTAGCAGCCCAAGCTTTTTCTGGGTGGGTAGACGCCTGCTTGGTCTATCTTTTAAGCCAGCCCTGGCAGAGCAACTCACTGCAGGAGGCTGAGCCCTGCTTGAGACCACACTGAAGCCAGGTTTTCTGAAGGAGATTCAATTCTGACAGCTGTCACGCTTCCCTGTTCACCTTCTACGGATGTTCCCATAGCTGAGCTTATATATAAGGAGAAGAATGCGAGTTTTGCTCCAAAAATGAAATCTGTTTTGTATAATACCAATCTGGGGCAAAAAAGGAAGGATTTTAGCCCTGGTAATGTTAGTAGAGATATCAAGGGCACTGCTGTGCTGTAGGAAAGGGACTGAACACACAAGAGGGGGTAAATGAGCTGACACGGAGCAGCAATCACGATATGGCAGCTATTGATGAGCCCTGGCCTGGGAGCAGCTCTGAGAGGAGGGACTCTTCTGGTCTGCAGAGTTGCTCAGGATACGGCAGTACTCATCTGTCATGTTGCGTGGAGAGAAAGGGACAACCATTAGAAATGATAAAAAGTCTTAATGGCAAATGGGAAGCCCAAATAATAGAGCAGGAACAAAATGCAGGTTTTTCTGCATCTACCAGAAAAACAAGTCTTTCTAATCCAGAGGGAGAAAAATTACTAATGCAGCCCAAAAAGCAAGTGAGAAAGGAAGTGGTGTATAATGAAGTAAATAAACTATTCTGTAATAGCCTTGATAAAGCAGCAAAGGATAATTTTAATGAGGGAATTTTCTTTTTTTAGCACAAGTGGCAAGAAGGCTGACGTGGGTGAGGTGGCTGGTACCAGGGAGAGCACAGCAGCCTACAGAGCACAGTGCAACTCGCATCCCTGGCCAGCCCGGCTGCCTGAAGAAAAGCTATCAATCCCACACCCTGTGCAATACAAAATGAAGTGCCCAAGACTACACGGGTCTTTCCAGGTCCTCTCTGAAGGATGCAAATGGCTGTGGAATCAGCCAGGGCACAGTAAAAGTTTGCCAGACTCCCCTGTGTGCAGAGTGAGCTGGCGGAGGGGTGATGATCCCCAGCACCATCTGCATGTTCTTGTAATCAAGGCTGAGTCAGAGCTGCAAGAGGTTGTGATTTTTCTGGCTGATGGGAAATTACTGCTGTGTATTCACCTGCCTGTCAGTGCCTGCCAGCTCTTAGATTGGACATTCCAAACCCCACAAGCAGAATTTTCATCAGACAAGAAAAAGTCTTCTCTAAGCAGACTGTTTTTCTACACAGCATCATTTTAGATCTTTCTAAGAAAGCTTCATCCCAGAGGAAATCTCTTTAGCTTGCCTGTTTGTTTGTCTCTCCTCAAGCCCTGCTGCTGCTCAGCTGGATGGGTGGCTTGCGCCTTTGTTCCATCAAGCCCAGAAAGTCCATCTCTGGCCTGCACATGCTCCTGGCTTTTTCTTCCAAAACTTCTGGACATCACAGGTCTGTCGTACATAGCTGACCTACTTAGAACCATAGAATCATAGAACAACCAGGTTGGAAGAGACCCACCAGATCATCAAGTCCAACCATTCCTATCAAACACTAAACCACGTCCCTCAGCACCTCCTACTTGAGGATCTTCTCAGCAGGTTTTGCTGCAGCCTCAAAACTCAATCCTCTTTAATGTCCCAGAACAAACAAGCCACCCTTGATTTTTACTTCCGTAGCACAACATTTACTCAGTTGTAAAAGAAATGCTTGTGCTTTCAGTTCCAGGGAACACCGAGTAGGGAGTGCTTACTTTTCTATAATATTTTTAAAACCCATGGAGATGGAATTCCCTGTTAAAGCTGTAGCCTTTCTCTAAAACCTGGTAAAAAGGGCTTTACTTTTTGTTTAGCTGTTTAAATTAGTTAAAATTGTTCCTGTATGACCCACAGGTTTTATCCTGCTGTGTTCTAGGGGGACTTATCACAGGCTACAAATTAGACTAGATCAGCAATCTCGTATGAATACCAGAGAGGTAATTACAGCTGTAAATGAAACAGTATTTCTGCTGTGCCTGACAGCAGTAAAATGTGAAAGAAAAGCTGAAAAAAAAAGGAGGGAGGAATGTCAGAAAGAATGAAAAGTAGGGGATAGGAAGGATTTAGACAAATGCACTAAAGGAGGTATCTTCCTCTGAGGGATTTGGAAATCCAACTAACAGTTTCATCTAGAGAAACAGAAGGAAAAGAAATACTGTTGATTATAAAGACCTGGTCTTTTTTGTTCCCTAACGTTACATCAGGAATGATTCAATCACCCTTCTGGAAGAGAGAAAATCCTTTGACAAATGTTAGAGGAACCCTGGGTTTATGACACACAGCTCTGCAAATCTCCTTTTTCTGGCCAAGCCATCCTTGGGATTGGCCTGAATGAAGGAAAGTGGGAATGCTGAGGAAAGTTGCTTGTAGAACTTTTCATGTGGTTTCCACAGTTGGAAAAGCGTGGCTGGGTTCTTTGCCTCCTCATAAGCAATCAAAACAGCTGTTTTATTTAATTGTGGTTTAAAGTCTCACGTATGTTACAGGAAACCAGCACAGTGTGGAGAGAGAGCAGACTACATGCAATGCGCTGCTGTGGGAGATCACTTCTTTTGCTTGAGGATCTTTGGATCTTGAAGATATTGATCCTGGCAGCCCTTTGCATGCTCTGGGTTCCCAGGATGCCATACAGGTGATGTGCATGTATGCTGAATTGAGATCTGAACTGCTGCTTTTGTTTGCTCTGGTTTGGTGTTGCTGTTAAATGTGAACAAGCACTGATTTCCTTCCAAGCGACAGAGTTTGTTCCTAGGGCTCCTTATTAAGGCACTTAAATGCAAGCCCCCGCTAAGATACCTGGTGAACTGCTCAGTGCTTTCTGAAATATATGAGCTGGAACAACACGCACTGCTAGATGTTGGGGAGAGAGGGCAAGGCAATAGTATGTGAAGTCAGGAAACCTCAGCAGTCCTCCAGGAAGAGGAGTGGCATCTTCCAGAGAGCACAGCCTCTGTATTTCCCAAGTGTGCTGCCACTGGCAGCTGTGTACAACAGCCCAAGCAGTCATGCTCAGCTCCCCTCTGCTGCCACCCTGTTCACCCTGGTCTTCCAGTGTTCCCAGGAGCAGCACACTGGGCACCTCCAAGTGCCCACCCTCGGGACAGCTCCTGGCGCCCTGCAGTGCACCACAGGCTTACTCTGCCCTGCCAACGGGTAGAGCCATCTCAGTGCATTTGTTGCTGATTTCAACAACCATGGGTTTTTTGGGTTTTTTTCTGCTCCTGCTCCCCATGTTCATAGTTGGTCGTCCTTGTGGCTGAACATGTCCCTCCCACCAGTAGTTTCACTGCTGATCAGCCCCACTAGCTGGATTTGCTCTTCGCCATGTGCCCCTAAGTCTATTTTCCTTCTCACTTCAAGCAGCCATGTTTGCAGTCTGATCTGTCCCACAAAGTCCCCTCCATAAAGAAGCAGAAAAGGAAAGAAGGCAGGAAGACAATTTTTACTCAGGTCTCAGATATTAAATCATCAGGTTATTTGACTGAGTCCAGCTTTTTTGAACTCGCTAGCAGCACAAAACACAATCTTGAGAGACTGGACTCACTATTTCTTAAGCATAGCACAATGCCCCTTTGTGCAGGGTTCTTGGACCAGCCAGGTTAGGTTTTGTTTGACAAAGCCTCTTTAAATGTAGGGGTTTTTTTCCTCCATGGAGTTGTGAAGAAAAAGATTTCTTTCTTCTTTCACTTACTCTTGAGTTCACGCAGAAAAAGTCCATGATCCTAGAGCCTAAGTTTCAAGTTTGCAAATAAACATATGACCCAAGCAGCTTGGGCATCTTGTAATGAAATTTGTGGACAACAAAAATGCTATGATTTCAAATCTATAGAAAAAAAAAGATAGGGCTGGAAGCCAGAGAATTACAATTTGCTCCAGCATCTCCTGCAAGTTCTGTGTAGAAGATTACAACATTGCTCTGCGTGAAGCTTCCTCATGTGTCAAGTGGCATGAAGCAGTAGTGAGACATCTCACAGGAATGGTGTAAACCTCTCCCACGTTTCTAGAGTGCCTGAGGTCCTCTTATAAAGAGGATGGGAGAAGTGAGGAGGATGGAGGGAGTTTCCTCTGAAAAGGGGAACCCAGAATGAAAAACACATTCAGGCACTGCAAACAGGAAAAACACATGTGCTTTGATTCCAGGAGCCAGACCATGCATGCCTCACATGTGCAGTTGCCCAGATTTATGGCCTGTTATCCTCCACAGCAATTACTGGGGTTTGTTGTAGGGACCTGCATGAGCAATGCACAGGTTGCCCACCTAGCATGGCCTTCTGAGAAATGACACGGTTCTTGCTCCACCAGCGCTTGCCAGGCACTGTGGCCAAGAGCAGCTGTCCTGGAAACCCACCATGGAGGAAATCACAAGTTAGTGAGTCACTGAGAGTGCTGCCAGCCTGTCAGGAGTCTCTCCATAACACAGCTTTCAGAAGCCTGTGCTTCTGTGATGAAGCAGGCTCAGATGCTACCTTGAAGGGCAGAATGGTCACAAGCAGATGAGGATGGGCTGGGAGCAGTGATGTAAATGCAGCCCAGCCCAAGGCTCAGGAGTGATCTCAGGCCAGAGCAGCTGTGAGTGGTCTCTCAATGCGCAGAAAAAGCCTGAGCCACTCAGACATCATAGCTGGACCAAAGCCACAAACAGCTTTGGGAAGACCTCAATACCGATGCTTGCAGCTGGGCCAAAAGTATCCTGGCAACAGCATGTCCCTGGCTGCGTCCCAAGCAGCACCTTTCATAGGCAGGGCAAAGGGGCATGGGGCAGCACCTCTGCTGATCGAAACTGGGATCACACTAATGATGTCATTTGGAAGGAAAAAAAGATGGAGAATAAATGTAAAAAAAAAAAAAAGAGTATAACAACCATACTTTGAACTGATGTTCCATGTATTGTGTGGAGCTGCTGTTCCCCTGTGAAATGTCAAATTTACTATTTCTGAATGAATGAATGAGCTTACTATTAAAAAAAACCCCAAAAACTTAAGTGAAACACATGAAAAGGAAACAAAATCTTTTCTCTTGGATTGAGTTAAATTTTCTGTTCGACCAGGTGTGATTGGGGTTTTCTTACTTTAGTTTTGCTCTGTTTGATGCCTTCTGTTGGAGAGGGGAGGGAAAAAATCCACCCGAAAGAAAATCATTCCAAGCTAAAAAATTACTATTTCCTACCTGTCCCTGCTCCGACCTTCTGGAGGAGCTCTTGACATAGCTGCCACCTCACAAGGGGTATCTGCACTCCCCTAGCTGATTCAGGGCTGCAGGACCCTCCCAGTTGCAGCTGTCTTCTCCAGCACACGTGGCTGGGACACACAGTTGGAGGACAGGGAGCTGGCTACCATGGGTCATCTCTCTGAAAGTCTCACCACAGCCCCATATGAAGCCTGGAAATGCCTCCTAGCCAATATAGCTCTGCGTAGCTGTAATCTCTGTGTGCTTTGTTCATCTTTTGTATTAACTGCCTGCTTTTGAATCCTGTTCATCTCATTGCCAATCCCAGTAGACACAGGCTTCCTCTCTGCTCTGTGGCTGCTTCTGCTGTTCAGCAAGTGCCGCTGTCTGCTCTGGGGTGGCTGCATGGCAATGGGGGTGACAACTGGATACGTACCAGAGGACAGCCCACACGGGTAAGATGAAAACTGGGTGTCCTTGCACCTGGAGGCCTCCTTCTACCTGTCTGTAGTCAGCCGTACAGGTGATGCTGGTTAAGCATATGGCTTCTTGGTGTGAGTTAGTCTTGATCTTCTCCTTGACTGCTTACACAGATGTCCTCTGGGTCTTATGAACGTGTGTCTTCAATTAATCTTCAGCAGCAGTGCTGAAGTAAAACACTTTTCCAGTTGGAAGTGAGATGCGTGGTGTACTCTGAGTGGCAGATTTTTCAGGCCAGTTCTGCTCCCATTCAAACTCCTAAGGACAGCCTCTTGATCAGTCTCCTTCAGCTGAAGGAAGCCAGTTGTGTAGAAGTCAAAATAGCATCCGTGATTTGAGGTCTACCTTAATTCTGCACAGAAGAAATCTATATTTGGCTGGTTTTCCTGTATCCCAAGGATGGAAATCTTGGTTAGAGTGACTTGTTTGTGTTTAAGCATATGATATAAAATGCTGCCCCTGTGATCCCATGAAACAATCACACAACAGCCTCCTTCCCCCAGCCCCACAAAGCCAAAGCAGTGCAGAGATCAAAGCCAAATCTTCTCTTTCATGACTTTCCTGTTACAATTTTTTTCACTGTTCTAACTTTTTTTCATAATCAGAGTCTTAACTCCTTTTTCTTGCCTATTCAGGTTCAAGATCAAACAGGCGAGACATCTGTTTTGGTATTTTTTTAATCATTTTAATGATTTAATAATTTGTAGCAAGGAGGGAGAAGAGGGAAATGAAAATAATGACAAAGCCAACAAAATATTACGCTATTTCTTTAATTCAGGCACAATCAGGAGAACCTGTTCATCTCTATTCTTTTTCTTAAGGAAATCATCATGATGATTGTAGCTGATGTACATTGGCAAAACATTTAAGTAGACGTGTGCCTGAAAGCATGAATCACATCTATTTTCTTCTTTTAGGAAATATGCTATACTGACTAAGACTTTTTCATCTGAAAATGAAAGAAAACCTGTTGCAATCACTTTGTCCCTGCGAGGCAGGTTGAACTTGTGTGCTGGATGAGCAAATGGAGGTGGAGAGGTTGGGCAGCTTTCCCAGTGGAACACAGGGAGTGACAAAAAAAAAAAATTACTTGTCTCTTCAAAGCTGGGCTATATCTTCTATGAAAAATCCATTCATTTCTCTCAACTGTATCTTATCTGGGGACAAACTGCTGCCTCCAGCCAAGACACTCAGCAGAGGTAAGGTCTCATGCCAGATTTACCCTCCCTCTCTGACTTTTGAGAAGATGCAAACCAAATTTTTGAAGTCCTCTCATTTTTAATGAGTTACTGGGCTGGGATTCCAGGAGGAGGAACACGGCCAGGAGGTGTCTGGGGGACACACGCACTGGGAAGGGAGACGATGCTGCTGGCTTTGTTCACAGATTACCTGTGTCACGGGGAATCCTCAGCTTACTGTAAGGTCTCATTTTTCACTCAAAGTGACACCTTTCATGCTCTAAAAGTTACAGGCATCTTTGGGTTATGTATCAGCACCAGGCCAAAAGATTACACACAAACTCACCCATGCTGTTGTTTATTTTTGGCAAGAAAGCACGCAACCTGCCAGCCACCTCTGGGAAGAGGTTCTTTGCAAGGTGTGATGGATGACGATTTTAGGATGTCATTCCACTTCCCTTATTTAAGTTTAAATACACACTGAACATTTCCTGATAATGGAGAGGCTATCTGAATGTACACAGTATGTACCATCACCTTGCTTTCAGGCTTTTTTGAGTAAAAGTTAAAAAACTTAAAGCAGAAAAGTCAATACAAGCATGTGGTGAATAATTCTCCTCTTATCTGCATGCCATTGCTCAGAACCAATGCATTAATGCATTTTATGTTTCATGGTTATGAGTTGCCCCGAGGATAATCAAATCAAAATCAAATGCACCTGCAGAAGATAAGGTTTCTGATACTGGTTCCCACCCTTTCCCAGTCTGGCTGCTGGTTCCACTGCAATCGCATTTGTTACTCTCTCCTCATTTCAAGTGCTGTTACTTTAAAGTTTATTTTTCCAAATGGATAGATGAAGTACAGGGGTTTTTTAAGCTGTTTTCTGTGGAGAAATGGGACCTTCTGGCAATCATAAATGTGATCCTATGAGTGAGAAATAGCAGGGAGGACTGGACTGCAGTCTCCCAAAGGGAGGGGAATTCCTCTGAGCACATGGTCTATTGAAGTGCCCCTGTCTCCACCTCGCCTGCCGCTTAAGCAAGTGATCATATTGGCCTCCTCCCTCCTTTCAATGTGGGAAAATTTGCAGACAAATTCCTGCCAGTGGGATGTTGGCGTTCTCCTGGGTGGCAGGATAAAGATACCTATCACCTCTGCACGGCCCCGCTGCCGCCTCACGCTGCGAGCACGGCTGGGGAGCCTCGCGCTGACTGCGGGGCCACTCATTTCCAAATCCCTGTCAGAAAGTGAAATAAGACCCAGTTCCCCAATGGCTCAGCAGACCCATTGACCAAGGCAAACAACTGTGTAAGTGGTCCCATATGCTGTAGGTACATTAGAAGGACATAAATTGTGCTTTGTTCTCACGGTGGTGGCGGCTTGCTCCTGCTACGGAACTGTGCTTGCCTTTTATTGACTGGAGGGGCAGCTAAACATTCCAGAAGATGTGCCAGCACCACCACAGCTCTGAAAACAGAATCTTCCCAGCTGATTGCCCAGGAAGGAATACGTGAAGTGATGCAACCATCAACGTTTCGGGCGGTGAGTGCTGCTCTCACAGGGTACCTGCCAGGCAGCAGCTCTTTCCTCCAGTCTTTGTCCCTCTATTGCTCCCCCAGCACCAAATGAAGATTGTGTGGGCAAGCATAAACAAAGAGCCTGTTCATATGAGGGAAGTTTTGGAGGCAGAAAGGACTGAAAGGCTCAAGATACGGCAAGGCTTAATGCCGTAAATCTGATTAATTTACCTTGTGACAATTGCAACAAAAACGCGAAGGCTGGGAGCCGGGGCTGCAGGCTGACCTTTTGCTCGCACTGAAAGGCAGCACAATAGGGGCTGGGGCTGGTCAGGAGAATGACCCTGCCTTTCACTGCTACCTGCTGCTTCCAACAATGCGATCGGACACAGCTCTCGGGGTGATGAAAAACACCTTCCCGCCAAAAGTTCCCTTTATTCCCCAGCCCCAGATAGGGCGGCCTGAGGGTATTTGGCTTGGGCTGAGCTGGCTGTGCTTGGCACGTAAGTGGGCATCACTTGCTTATGTTAATACCCACCAGGCAGATCTTCCCTGGGGACTTTAGCATCAGACACTGCATGGCCACCCGTGTGGGTGCTACACATGCAGGAGGTGTGGGGGCATTCTAAGATGAGCTGCTCAGCAAGAGAGGAAAGACTTTTGAGGGCTCCCATCCTGCGTCTGCATAGTTCATAGAATCATACAATCATAGAATCACCACCAGGCTGGAAGAGACTCACCAGATCATTGAGTCCAACCATTCCTATCTGCAACTAAACCATGCCCCTCAACACCTCGTCCACCCGCACCTTAAACACCTCCAGGGAAGGTGAATCAACCACCTCCCTGGGCAGCCTCTGCCAGTGCCCAGTGATCCTTTCTGTGAAAAATTTTTTCCTAATGTCCAGCCTAAACCTCCCCCAGTGGAGCTTGAGACCATTCCCTCTCATCCTGTCCTCTGTCACATGGGAGAGTAGGCCAGCTCCCTCCTCTCCACAACCTCAGAGGTTCAGTGCTGAAACCCTAACTGTGGGGTAGGATGACCCTTATGTGCACAGGAGTTTGCTGCACCAGGGAGTGCCCCAGCCATATCTTAAGGCAGGAGCTCTGGGAAAGATTTTTTCTGTACATTCTCTGAAGAGCATCTTCCTTGGGTGCCCTGTCACTGCCTGACGAGCACAAGATTTATTCCTCTCTTGTCCCTTGCTTAACCATGCCCTAAAGCACATGAGGAGGGCATCCACCACCTTCTACATCAGCAACTGCATGCACCAGTGGGAACGTCTGGCCCACAGGAATCTCAGAACAGGGAACAGGCTTAAGCTGTGTTCAGCAGAGATGTATTTATCTGAGGAATTAACCTTTACGTTCAATACTTGTTCTCTGGACTTGTCTTTGTCCCCAGCACCTGCTTTGCCCTGAGCAGGAGCCGCTTCTACCTGGTACGGCTTCTTGATTGAAGCGGAGCCAGGTCGACTTTGGGATGGGGAACCGAAGCTATGTGTTTGCCCGTGCACCCGGGGCAGTGCCAGCTGTGCCCAGCATCATCTCAGTCCTGCTCTCTGTCAGGAAAGACAGATGCAATGGTATTGTCCCCTCCTCGCATTTCAAGCTCCCTTTTTTATGCTGTGACAGTTTGAAGTTCTTTTCACAGAGTCACTATCACAAGGAAAGTTCGGGGATTTCACAGTTTATTTTAGTTTTATCGGTGTAAATAATAGAAAACTTTAAAGTAGGTGAAAGATAACTCTGAATCTTAATGGGACTGTATACCAGTCAGGCAAACCCTATTGTCTGCCTCTAAATGCATTGGCTGATATCTCCAGACATGCATTAAAAATAAATAGTTAATAAAGGTGTTTCAACTGGAGCATCTGCAGCAGTTTTCGGTTATGGAAGGCTTAATTGCAGACTAGAGTATCAAACTTTCAGAAGGTCTGAGGACAGAGATAGATTGGGGTCACTGGGTTATTTGGAATAAAATCCCAACCTTTATCTCTCAAATGCAGTGTCCAATTGATTTTCTCTGGACCATTACACATCACACACTGCCACGAAGCCCAAGAGGGGAGTGGTGAAACATCCAACTTCCCAAGATTCTTTTGAAGCAAACTACTGCAGTCCCTTGCGGACTCTTTGGGAGGTACAGCTTTTTCCCCATAAGTACTGAAGAACTGGGGATAAAACCAGCATGGCAAATGCTCAGCCATTTTCCAAACTCCTGCTGTATCCACAGAGGTTTTGCTCCCCCCAGAACTGTGTTTGCAAAGCACCCAACCACGTGTTGTGGTCCTGCGTGATTAAAAACACCAACTGCTCTTCAGACAAATCGAGCATTTCCATATAAACTGCTGAATTCCATTTATTCCAGCACTTCACTCTGCAAAACTGGGAAAAGCTTCAATGTGTGAGCAGAGCTGGCAGAGATGGGGATGCATGTGACGCAATTTGCCTAACAGGAAAATACTTTAACGTTTGAGAGAGCTCTTCACACCAAAGCTGTGGCTCATTATCTACCAAGTCCCAGGCAGCTTGGATTTGCCAATCAAATAATTTTTAATCAAATTGCCAACGCCGGCCCTGACTGCCCTTTCCCATGCAGCCTGGAGCTTTGCTGCCCTGGGGCAAGAAACCTTTTTTTATCCCAGCTAGGCCTGTCCTCTTCCCACTGAAGCTCAGACTTTCTGTGGGGCTCTTTTTGGCATCCTTTTTCAGTTGATGAGTTTTCTCTCTTTTCCCCAGTCTCCTGATGGGAGCAGGCTGGGGTGCCACCTCCCCAGGGAAAGGTTTGTGCAGACCTGGGTAAAGTCCAGGCTGGGAGGGCTGGTGGGCAGAAGGGAACTATTCACTTGGAACCCTCCTGGCATGTTTTGTTCTGCAGCCCCTAATCCTTCTTGGTATGCTTCTCGCTTTTATGGTCTTCCACCTGCTTCAGGTTTGGGGAACGCAGCTTTCCCTTGTGTCTCCATTGATTTACCAGCTCCAGGGTTCGGCTGTTGCCCTGGGTAATTGGCAGCAGTGACATATTTGGGCTGAATTTTATTGTATGCATTGAGAAAAGTCAGCAAACAGAGTTGAGTGCTGTGTCAAGTATTGCCTTTGACTTTCTGTTGCAGCCATTTGGGGACTGTTTTGTCCTTGGACTGAGAAAACCTCTGTTCTGGTTGAGCCTTTGTCTGAGATGTTTGAGGTTAGTCTGAGGAGAGCAGTCTGAGAGACCCCACTAATCCCTTTTTACTTTTTGAACAAGAAAGTCAAGTGTTTTTTATAATAATAATAATTTGAGCTAATAAGTAACATGCTGGCTGGAGCTGCAGCTGCCTGGGGTGGAGCAGATTTGTTTTCTCTGTCTAATTAGAAAGATTTAGCTAATGTCACACACGTCTTCATTTGCAGGTTTTCTGGAGAGGTCTGGACTCTCACAGCTAAATCAACATGGGTGCAGGAGCCAGACAGCAACAGTGGCCTCCACCACCCCAGAGCTTAGCCCCCTCCCCTCACTGAGCATTCAAACCCCTCTCTGAGCATTTTCAGAAGGACCTGAGTCTTTGGTGTGACCCCTGAGGCAGCACCCACCCATGAACCAGCCAGAGGAGCTTTGTGAGAGTAAGTTCTTCTTCCTGTGGGTAGAAATGTTTATTTTATTATTCCTTTAATTCCTCCACGATGAGTTCCTGCCTCATCAAAATGCATTAGCAATCTAAATCTTCATCAGTGAGGGAGGTCTCGCTTCCTTTGAGGGATAACAATTCTTTAAATCTGTGGGAAGATTAAAAGTGCGGTACTAAGTAAAAAATCATACAGCTGGGGAAGGCAAATGCCCGTAACTGTGTTCATTAACAATATTGTATATCATCTAAATGAGAGAATGTTTAAAGGCTTAATGGTTTCCTTCTCACTGATACGTGCTGTTCAGTGCCAGCTCAGACAATGAAGAAAGACGAACCTGTTTTACATCTGGCTTGATTTGCTGATTGGTTTGCAAACATTTTAGGGAAGTGTTAAAAAAAACCTGATTTTTGGTGGAAGTTGAAGGGAAAAGAAGTATTTTATATTGAGTGATTTTTACAATAAGATTAACTTCACAAAACCTCAACATTGGCCCTAGCTGGCCTTGACAATGGCCCCCTTTTGAAAAGGTGATACAGCTATCTATGATTAGCCACGGCTAGTTAGTAACTCATCTGTTCATGTCCAGGCCCACAAATGGAAGGTTTCAATGTACAAGGAACCAAGGGTAGGCCAACAAGGATAAAATCATGTCTTTTTTTAGTTTAATGAATTCCATTTCTATTGTTACTGAGTTTTATTTGGACAGTCAGATGGATAGCTGGGCTTTGGGGCCGCTTTCAGAAGGGTTTCCTGCAGCGCAGCAGCTTGAGCTCCCTCCATGAGCCTCTCTGGCTGTAACATCATTGCAGAAAATGGTAAGAGCAGCATTCTACGCTCTTCTAAGCTTGACTGCCAAATTGTGCAAAGCTTTATTGGTGGTAACTTGTTTAAATATCACATTATTGCTTTTATTTTCCCCTGGAAGAACAGGAATGAACAGAGCAGCGGTCTCTTACATTGAAGTGAGGTGTTGCCCCTTGTTTCCTAGTGTGGGTCCTCATCCTTTACTGCAGCTCAGAAGGGAGGACCCCTCAGTCTGCATTCCCCTTGCTTTAAGTGGGGGACCTGCAAGGAAAGAAGCCAGTTTGTTGAGCGTAGTCCTTAACATGCTCCTCTGAAGAGACACTGTGGTTCTGGTTATTACTTACTGCCTATCAAATCAACAATAAAGCTGAGGTCCTGGTGTTAGTGCATCTTGACCCTTGGCTGGGTGATGTTATTCAATCATTCTTTTAAACACACGGAGAGCTTTGAGGTGTTCCATACAGGACAGCTCAACTTTGGTTTTGAATAATTGTGATTATCAGACACCGAGCCTCACTCATACTTAGAACTAGCACGTAAGATAGACAATGCTGTCAAATAAAATCCCAACTGGTGCTAGTACTGGTGCTAGCTGGCAGTCTGAATTGGCAAGCACCCATATCTTGGTAAAGGCTGTAATATTTATTTGCACAACAACCGTAAATACCAGAAGTGCACATTTTCTGATTTTAAAAACAAAAAGAAAAAATTGCATGTAAAATTGCACCAAACTGCCCCTTTCCCTGAAACTTCCTGCTTCAATGTTCTATTGAAAAATTCCTGCCCAGCATTAGTCATGGGAAAGAATCTTCCCCTTCATGTTGTTTTGGTCAGAAAAAAAATAAATCTTTGTTTGCATGACTAGGTTTCAGTCATGAAAAACTGACCCCAAAAAATGCTGCTGAGAGTCTCCTCTGGCTTTAGAGACTCAAAATGGGCCGTGTTATTTGAGTAGATGCATGCTTGAGCGGAGTGGGGACTGGGGGGATTTGGGGAAGAAGAAATCCATTGGAAGCTACTTGTTTCTAACCAAGTGTTTTGTTTAGCGCAGAGTGCTTGAACCAACTGAGATGCCGGAGGCTGGGACTATATCATGTAAGGCAGCGTGTGCAAGCCTGCCCTTGTGACACTCGCTACCCATGGGAAGCTCTGGAAAATAAACCCTTTTCCAAGCCACGAGGCCCCAGTTGGGCTGGAGCTGCTCCTTCCTCCATGGCTCCAACAAGAGCTGAGGCCATCTCAGGACAGGCAGTATCGGGTCTTCTGCGAGTGACCAAGCCATGTGTCATCCTATATCCCTGACATCCAGCCTGTCAGGCACTTACTGAGGTTTTGGATGATTCATTGGTATTCTCCAAACCTCCTGTAAAGTCAGACGGGAAATCTTACAGAAATGGGTTTTCCTGTCTGAATCCCAGCCAGGCCCATTTTAAGAACTACCTGGAAATAGCTGGGGGACAGTCTTGGCAGAAAAAAATCCCACAGTTTGAGCCCTGGCTAGGGACTGGAAGCTGGGCGAAGATTAAATCTGGTTTTCTCAAATCTTAGGAAGTCCTTGACTATGTAAGAGAGCAAGGATATAAATATTCTCATCCCCTGCTGCTTTAAGCTGGGCTTTCCAAAGGACACGAGTGACAGAGGGACTTGGCTCCCCTGTGTTTCTGGGATGTGAAAGACAAACCTCAAACGGTTCCTCTGGAAATCCCTCCACATCCCCAGGCAGGAGGGAGGGTTTCAAGCAGTGATTCCCACCTTTCTCCCTCTGGAAACCAGATGAATTTCCTCATGTAATTGTGCTTCTCCTGTCCTGGCCTCAGACTTTCTTAGCTAGTTCATCTTCGCTTTTGGCTGCACGGTGAATGCCAGGCAAGCTCCCCTCTCTGGGAAGGATATAAAAGTTGGTCTTTTCTCCCAATAAAATCAGTCACCCTCAGACTTGCTCCCAATTGGCCTGCCTATATTCTGACCTCAAAATTTAGATCTCATTGTACACCCGGTCAGCTCTATGGAGGCCGGTAGCTGGTGCTGGCTTTCCCACTGGAAAATATCACCAATGGTCAAAAGTCTTCGAGGTTGCAGGCACGTAGCAGGTATCAAGAATGCAAAATCATTTGTTGTGTGAAGTCCAACCTAAGCAAGCTATATTGCAGCTTCCATGATTAATATTTGAAGCCACAAATAGGATGGCAAAAACAACAGTTCAGATCTAGGCAGTCAGTATCTGAACCTGAGAAACACCCACCATTCAGGCTTCAAGAGCACTTTTGAAGCCTCCTGTAGAGACAATAATTAAAGAGATGAAAGATACAGTGACTGATAGTAATAAATCACGTGCAGCTGTCTTTGCCCTCTCAGCAAACATAAATCATTCTTGCCTTTAAAATATGGCAACGAGCATTCTTCCCAGATTGCTTTGGATTTATTAGACAAGGTCATTAGAAATGTATTAGGGCTAAATCTGAATTTATTAACTGAGTTACTTAATAGCTTAATTGTTCACTTAGTGATGGGTATGCGCTCTGATTACTTTTTTGGGTGAGAAGGAAGACAACCAGCGATGCAGGTTACTGTGAGGGAGGTGGCATCATCCCCAGAGCAGACTGCTGGGATCACCGGTGGCAGCAGCTGGCACGGGGAGCAGGGCTGCAGCCCTCCACTGGGCTTTGTGGGTGCAGGGTGTCTAAGATGGTTCCTAATTAGCGTCATGCAGGTGTGTTTATCTCCCTGTTAATTGGCTTAAAGTTGACTGGGGCACCTTTTGAGAAGGAAACCTTTTACAGGGCCTGCAGCTGTGCTAGACCAGAGATTGTCCTGGGCTTTCTCGTGTGTTTGCTAATGTGAGAGGGCAGTTGGACACTTTGGGAGTCAGACAAGTCCAACTCTGCTCCAGTCTGCAGTGCACACATCCCTGTCCCATGCAGATCTACCTTCTATGGACCGACGGGTTTGAATTAGGCTGAATTTTTGCCTGTGCATGCAGGAGGATCTTCTAACCTCGAGCTTTGAGGCAGGCACCATAACTGCTTTGCAAGAAGCTCTTTTAATTTCACTGCTAGACTCGTGTCCCTGCTGGCAGGACATAACGCACTCTGCAGCATTGCCCTTCCCAGCAGGGACCATCTGCCAGGAGAGACATTTCTGGAAGCAGCCAAACCTAATAGGCTCATTTGCACGCGCACTTATCTTCCTCTGGGACAGGTTGAAGGAGAAAACATGCAGCAGGTCTGAGTCAGGCTTTAATCATAGAATCATTAGGTTGGAAAGGACCCACTGGATCATCAAGTCCAACCATTCTTATCAATGATGACACATTTGAGGTTTTGTGTTCACAGAGCACCAAAGGCTAATTACCGTGGCTTCTACAAGAGCTGGTGTGTGCTCATGGGGTAGGGATAGGGTGTGCAGTACTCATCCGGGGCTGTTCAAATCTGAGCACAGATCTCAGCTCTTGGAACAGGAGAAAGGTACTCCAAACATCATACTTAGCAACAGCTTTCAGTTCACTCAGCAGCTGCTACTACTCAAGCATCTGCAGCCTCCATCTGATAAAAACTCACCATCTGCTCTCTCTCCTACCTTAATCAAACATAGCTTTGCACTTGTTCAGCAGGCAAAGCCTCCACTGAAACTGTCAGCTGGACCTACACCTTCTGGTATGTCAGGAGATGCATAAGAGAAGACCTCAAGTGAGGGATAGTTCCTCAAGGGATGTTCAGTTCCATAAAACAATAGCATTTGCTTAGGTTTTTCTTCATTTCCAGGTAGAATTTGAAGTCTCTCCTTCCTCTTTCCATGTTTCTTTTGCCTATGCAGAAGCCAAGTGCCCCAGGAGTTATTTTAAGACAGACTGGTAGATAATACTTGTTGAAATCACTGGATACTTTGCTCTGTTGTGGACTTCATGATTAGATTCCCATTTTTCACGACATGTTCTCTCTTTCTCCTTGACGATGGGTAGCTCCAGAGTAAGGAAGAAGGTAAGAAGAGAAAACACACTTTTAATGACTGCAATGACAAACTTTATTACAGCAACTTTATGGTGGGAAAATGTCTCACAATCTTCCCTGCGTAACAATGTCCCTACAGACATGATGTCATTGCGTCTTAAAAGGTGTTTGAGTTGGAAAATCTTTTCAGAAATGTTTTAAGGGGCTGTTTAAATGATTAATAAGGTTTACATGTATGATTTATTATCTCAAAATAAAAATGTACAGTAGGTATAAAATGTCTTTGAAAGGGATGACTGTGTTTATTAATGCTACAGGTGTTATATTTCCAGACATTATCAAAATAAATATGCTTGACTGTAAGAGAAAAATGTAGCATCTTGTCAAATTTTATACATCTGTATATACAAGCCCTGACAATTTCTGTTAGAAGTAAGAAGTAGCTGGGCAGAATATTATTTTGGACCTTGTGAAATAATGCAAACATGAGATTTCACCCATTTTCCCTGTTTAGCAGAATTACACCTAGAGTGTATTTGATATGTATTTTTATTAAGTGTATCCATTAAAGCTATTAAATGGTGATTATTCGTGCACAACTGAGAATATTTACCTGATAAACAATACCTAAATTTCTTCTGAACAGGGCTTGCTGAAGTTAAACTCTTACTCCCTGCTCTGCAGGCACAGGGAGGGACAACTGCTGGGGTTGAGGAAAGTACAAGACTGATACCAAAATCAAGGAGTTGACTGGTTTCAGCCTTCCAGTTGTTTCTCTTTGAAATACTTCTTTCCCACCTGCAGGCAAAGTTGTAGGTTTGGCAAAGTCTTTTTGAGCCAAAGACCTATATTTTTGTCTTAAAAATTCAAAGAAAGACAGACTGCCTATATGAGACTGCACTATGAGGTGCTGAAGGGCATGGTTTAGTGGTTGATAGGAATGGTTGGACTCAACGATCCTGGAGGTCTTTTCCAACCTAGTGATTCTGTGATTTACAGTGGAAGTTCTGCTTATGGGGAAATTTTCAGTGGCAAAATGAGTTTACTCCAAACTTCTAGTTTTGGAGATCTCTGAATCACAGGAAATTAGTTTAGGTGATTACAATATTTGAGACTTCAGACCTTCTTACACACTAGGTGCATAATGACTCTTTTCTCATTGAATCTCCAAAGGTTTCAAATGCCCCTGTGGAATTTCCCATGCTCCATTCAAATACTAATTGGTCCCTTTCACCAGTCTCGGGGGCTCTGTAGTGTCATGGTCCTTGACTGCTGATGGCTAAGGACTGTCCAGGCTGTGCTATTGCATCCTAAACCACAGTCTAACTTAAGAAATCTTAGACTTGACTTGCCGGAGACACAGTTTTCTTCTGTGTGAAACAGGGGTGAGAATTTCCCTGACCCTGACTATGATTAGGGATCTACATGAGAAGTCCCCCTTCCTCCCTAGGATTTATTTTCTTCATGCTTGCTCAGAGGACGTCAGGATGCCTCATGCTTTCCTCACATCTCCAAACCCAGTGCCCTGGGAAGGGTTGCTCCCAGCCCTGCTTTAAGCTCAGACCACATCACCATTAAGCCTCTCCACAGCATCTGCCCCTTGCCAGAGTAATTCCTGAACATAAAGTTGCTGGAGAAGCAGAGGCTCTAAAGGAGGTTGGGTATTTTTATCTGGAAGTGTTCACTTCCGAAATTTTCACCTTGCATCGCTTGGGCACAAATATCCATCAGATGGCTGCCTGCACCTTGGAGGGCTGTGGTCCCCTCCCCGCTGCCCTGTGGCTGCTCTACCCCACACCAAGGGCCCTGCTAATATTGCCAACAATGCTATTTTGACATCTACTGGCATTTCTAACTTTTATTAAAATAAGCCCAAATGGGAATTGCATTCTGCCTCCCCTGTGGTTTCCATGGAGCAGATCTAATTATCTTTCTTTAATAGCACTAATTGGTGGACTCATAACCCCGACCGTTCAGTCTACTCCTCCACACTCCCTTTATCCCTTGCACTGCCCCAGCCTCTTGGGCTAGATGGGATTTAAGCATGGTCTGATGGTTTGTGAAACCACTTTGACTTCTTGCCCTCAATTCGCTCGTGCTACCTGAGATCCCCGACCTGTTGACAGAGGAGCTTTCCTTTGTCTTTGCAAATTGACACAGCTGCACACTTTCCAAATAGACTCAGATGTTGAGCTTTGGGCTGAATGGATCCTCCAGATTAGCACAAGGGAGAATTAGCTTTAAAAACCTAAGCTGGAGGCAGCAGCAGGAGAATGGAGTGAAGCTCTTTATCAAGATTCACTGCCATAGAAAGGGGTCTCTGCTCTCACAGCGATATTTACCTCCCTTTGGGGAGGACATTCCTGGAGCCGATAGCTCATCATGACCCTGTACCACAGCCCGGAGTTAATTAGCCAACTGTATAATGGGGAGATTCACCCGGAGATTACATGCCGTGATCTCTCACCACACACGCTGTTTGCTGAGTGGTTTGGGACTCTTGGCAAGCACAAAAGCACAAATGCAAGCAGCAGAAATTCTAGCACGGGACGAGGGGATTGCTGCCACAGTGCTCGGCAGATCTACAGGCAGGGGATGAGGCTAAGTCCTACCATGTCTCTGCTCTCTGGAGTCCCACTCCCCCATCCTGATGGCAAGCATGGACTTGGGGTACATAAGCACTAGCAAAGTTCTATTTGCAAATGGCTTGGAAAGTCAGCCAGGGAGATGAATTTGCCAAAACCGGAGCAACAGGGTGGAAAAGAACAGTGACGGTCACCTCTGCTGCACATTAAAGCCAAGGTGAGAGCAAGGAGAGAGTGGCCATCCCAGGCCAGGAAGGGGAACCCATCTTCCTACCCTGCCTCGTCCAGAGGCAAGGGGACAAGATCAGCATTGGAGGCAATTAATGCTGAACAACTTGTTAATGATTTTATAGCGGGTTAAAGAAAATGCCTCAAATAAAACTACAGGAGACCTTCTATAACTCTACATGGTTGTAAATATGTATTAACTTAATTACTATCAGCAATTACAGCTCAGTTTGGGAGCAGTTAAAGTGGCTGCACACAAAAAGGGATTATTACCCTTAGAAAATGAGTACAGAGATAAAAGGGATTTATTTCACATTAGATAATGAGCAGAGGCAGAGGTGCAGAAATGGCATCCCCTTCTGCTTTGCAGCGCTTGTAAAGGGGGTGCAGAACAGTCAATCTCGATGTCTCAGGGGACACAGGGGCCATGTATGTGTCTGGCAAGCTGAAGGGAAGTACCATCCAGGGGGTGGAAGGGAAGAGTCTGGCACCAAGCGAGGGAGCATGTGCTCCTGGGTATTGTTTGCCTCAGTTTCTCCATGGTTCTATGAGCTTGTCTTGCTCACAGCTGTGGGAGCTGGTTGGGCTTGTTCAGGATGGAAGGCTGGTATTTCACAGGCCTCAGATTTTGCCCATAAATGCCTAAACTGTGCCCAGGAAAAAAAATACAAAATCATCTGCCCTTGGACTAAGCATGTCTCTCCTTTTCCTGGCTTGTTATGGTGGTTTCTAACCCTATCCCTTAAAGAGAAAAGCTTGATTTCCTGTAATCTGATTCCCTTACCTGGATTTGAGTCTCAATATAATGCTCTCTACTAAATGCAATATTTGTTCTATTCCTTGCTCTTATCAAGCCTTTTAGATGTGTGATCAGATTCTCATTTCTCAGCGTTGTGCAAAGCTGGTTGAACTCTGCAAGTCTTACTCCAGAAGCCTACAAATGATTGGTGTGGCTCTGCTGGTATTTGCCAATGTTTCAGCATGCTACTCGCAGTGTGAGCTCCAGAAGGTGGTAAGTACTTTCCTGTCACTGCTCTCTTTTAGCT
The DNA here is from genome assembly GCA_013389865.1 of Piaya cayana. NCBI lineage: Eukaryota > Metazoa > Chordata > Aves > Cuculiformes > Coccyzidae > Piaya > Piaya cayana. The sequence goes on along the minus strand of WAAB01003343.1, from coordinate 89,170 downwards.
GTCCCAGGACCTCCTTGTTGTTGAGCCACAACAGCATCACTCTGATAGAACAAAATCTTTCCATGGACTAACAAGTCCTCAGTCCTCGCTCGGAGACCTTTATCACCTACTGGTCCCTTCTCCCTGCTTCAGCTCCCCATCTTTATCATGTTACATTGTCTTAAATACTCGCTCTCACTGGCATGAAGGAAAGCTGAATTCTCAATTAAATATTAACTCGTGTTTAAAGACCAATTGTTGGTCAAAAGCATTGGAATATTTTGCCATCTGCACCTGTTTCTGGTGAGCTGATTCTCTGACTAAACCATGTAGGGGTTGCTAGTGGTGGTCAGTGGTGCACAGAGCATTTCCCAAGCGCATCCTCCAGTGTCTGCCGGGCTGGCTGTGCCACACGTGGACTCCTGCTCCACAACCCAGACCTGGCTTTGAGACTCCCCCAGGGCAGGATTGCTGGGGTCTTCAGGGCATCCTAAACTGAGCCTGCTCTTTGAAGATGCAAAGTGCCCTTACTGACAATCCTCATCTTTTAAGACTGGGGAACAGAGCTGGAAACCTGGTGAGCTAAAGCTGCTTTGTGATCACCAGTGCTTTTGTAATGCACCAAGGCTGCCAATACAATTGCAATATCCTTTATCAAGTACTTAGACCATCCTGCCTGTTTGGAACAGAAGGCAGCCTGGGAAAGCATGGGGAGACCATGCAGTAGCCCTGAAAACGGAAAAACTAGGCAGGCTTCAAGAATGGGGAAAGAACAAGGGGCATCTGGACCTCCTGGGTTATCCTGACTTTCTAAGCTTGGATACAGACAACCCTTTCCCTTTCAAGCTTGCTGCCTAAGTGTAGCTGGTGCTGCTCCTGGCTGCTACCCCAGGAGCTGCCTTTTCCAGGACCCCCAGCAGCCACCCACTAAGGGCACAGGCTGAGCTCTCCTCCCTGATGGAGTGAGCTTATCAATGCCTGTAAGTCATGGACAGGAACAAGGCAAGCTTAGGTTCTCCAGCACAAGCAGAGAGGACGCCTTATTGTCTTACAAAGCACATTTATCATTATAGAATATGACTTTTGCACATATCATGTTTTCGCATCCTGATCTACTTCCAACCCAAACTCAGTTCACGTGTGTTCAGCACTGCTTTATGGTTAACTATCCCTGCAAATGGCAACCTCTTTTGAAGGCTCCTGCCACCGCCTCCAGTAAGAAATGCACCTGAGAAAGAGCCCGGGGTCTGGGCTCTGGAATGACATTTAGAGCAGTAGCAACGTTTGAACACAATGGTATTTCCTTCTGAGGAAAAAAAAAAAAAAACAGGACCCTTCAACTTGTTTTCTCTCCCCCCACACCCTCCTTCTGGAGGAGATATTTGCCAAGACTCACAGATGGGATCATTTACAGTTTCCTTTTGAGCTGCCTTTGCCCTTTCAGGTTTTGTTTATTCGAGCTGGGCTTTCAAACAGGGGAGGGTGGGATGGAGAAGGCCTCCCTTCCATATTCTGATTTGGATTGGTGTTGCTCGAGTTCTTCATCTGACAGGAGATGATTGATGAAAACGATGGTGGCTGTAAACCTGGGAGGGTTTGGAGACGAGGCAGCTTTGCTCTTTGCAAGGTCTTAAATCCCGGTTGTCAGAGCAATGCCGGGAATGGCATCCAGGGTAATTACAGGCCAACAGCAGCAAAAGCTGTTGGAAATGGCAGGCACTCTGGTGTTGCAGTGGGACAGCTGGAAGGGTGGCTGGGAGATTTTTGGTTTGCTTTGCTTGTGGAAACAAGCACACAAGTTCCTGAACTGAGGTCGAATGTGCTTACAAAAAAGCAGGATCTAGAGAGGCTGGGAAGATCCACAGCAGAAAATCACCTTGATAGCTGCTGGTAGAGCCAAGGAGTGCCCCAGACAAGAGGCAGTTGTTGCTACATGCAAAATCTTCGGCTGTTGTCCTGGCAGCAACAGGATAAATACACACTTGTTAAGAGCATGAAACCAACTGGCAACAGTGCTCGTTCACCCTGATGGACCTTGCTGGCCAGAGCTTCTTGTAGCCTCCCCTCCTGTGAGAAGCTCTCATTGCATTAGTTCCAGCCTCAGTTTCCTCAAACCAGGGCTTGGAAGGAAAGGCCTCCAGGAGGCCTCATGTTTGACTCATGACCCCAGGTGGCACAGGGGACCGATAACACATGTAAGCCCTGCTCCAGGTACACAAGTCATCTAGCAAAGGTCTGCGTGGAATGTTTACAGGGAAGGTGATAAACTTCAGTCTGGTCTGACACACATGCTAGGAGTCGCTTTCAGCATCTTCTGTCATGACTGGTTTCAGCAGGTTAGTATTGCCAAGTGCTGTGCAAGGCTGTGCAAGGCAAGAATGTCCAAGGCAAGAATGTCTATGCTTATGTAGCTACTACACTGGGTGCTGGGTTGCCGGTTGCTCCTTTCCAAAGGAGGATGGCTGGCATGCTAAACAGACCTATCCTGGTGTGACACTAGCTGAACTACAGGGTGTGTGACCTGGGCAGTGTCTCCAAGACCTTTATTCAATGTTGTAAGCACCTTGAAGCCTCTAGACTGGAAATTTAACAAAACCAAGAGCGCTGAGTGAGAATAAAGCAGCCAAGGGTGAAGCAAGGCCTTAAACTAGATGTGCTTAGAGTAGCTGCTCCAGTTAGACTGGAAGGCTGCATGGGGATGGGATGGGATGGGTAGGAGGGGATTTCCCCTCCCTCTGCGTGTGCTCCTGGTTTAAATCCAACCACAACTGAGCAGTAAATAAGAGCTACCACCCAGCAGCTGCTGGATGACCTGTGTGCAGTGGGTCAGTGAGCTCTGGCCACACAGCCCTGCAGACATCGAAAAGAGAGGAAGCCTGGGCTGAAAAGCACATTTTCTTTGGGAATGTGCTCTCATTTGGGTGAGCCCTGCAGCACTCCTTGCACACTGGTGCTTCAGATGCACTCCAGGACGTGGTGCTTTTATACAGCGGCAGTGCAGATGCATCCTGAGATGCGGTGCTTCTGAACACCAGTGCTGCGGTTTCATCCTAGGATGCTGCTCTGCCACTCAGTGCAACAGCAAGTGTCTGTGTGCTGCAGCTCAGCAGCCAGCATATGTGGAATCAGCAGCAGAGCAGCATCAGTGGGGCTGTGTAACAGGAATATCTGTGATTAAAGGGAGGTCAGGGCCCTGTAACACTGTTGAGCAACTTGTGATCACCAAAAGAGAGTTGTGGTGTTGCAGACAGCCAGGCTGAGCCTGTAGCAGCCTGAGCATGTTCATAACTGCCTTGGTGACAGGGGGAATACTCATGTGGGGCAGGATAAATGTTTCAATACAGAGAGGATGCTAAATATCTGAGAGTTCCCCAGTGTCACACGGACATGACAAAAAAAAAGAGGGGGATTTGAGCAGTCGTTTGAAGAGCAGATCAGATTTTTTATAAGGAACTTCCTCTCCTGGGCAGATGGGACAAAAGGGGATAAAGCCAAGCAAAACCACATGGCTGCTTATTTACCACTTATATTCAGGAGAGCTGAGCCATACACACCTCCCACTGTGTAGGGGCTGCACAAACACACAGGGAGACTCAGGTCCTGCCCCAGAGTTTCCAGTCATAAATGAGGAATTAAAAAAAAAAACAACCAAAAACAACAAACTCAGAGAAGCAGCAGCTCTGAAATCTCTCTCTGCAAATCTCCATCTGGTAAAAGAAGTGCAGACAGGGGCATGTTCTCTCCACATCAGCTGCACAGCAAGAACGGCTTAGATGAACTCTCCTGGCTGGTAATAAAATGATTTTACATATGTAGGAAGCAGGATGTGCAAAGCCCAGGAGTCTGATCTTGTTTCTGAGATCAAACAGAGTCTTATTGTACAGGGGTGTGGAGCTGATGTAACTGTCTAGTGTGCCGGACACAATCGCCGTGGTTACGCAGCTGGACCGGAATAAAGAAAGTCTGTATCTGAACTCATTAATTTTTACAACCAACTGAACTGCTCTGCCGTTTTCTTTTGCCTTTTTGGTGGCAGAGGACAGTTACTCTGCAGCAGAGGGGCTCTCCCCCAGCCATCAGTCCCTTGCTGCAGCACGTCAGGCCAGGGCTGGCACAGCTGGGGGCAGGCAGACCTGTGTGATGTCCCTGGTCCAGCCTCCCACTGTGTCCCCAGGGATGCTCAGCCAGCTGCATGGGTCCATTTCTGAGACAGGCCAGGAGCTAGGGGGATTAGGGATTAAAATACAGGCTTAACATGAGCAGAGCAGTTGCTCTGTCAGCTACAGGTTATGTCAATGTTTCCATTAGAAACCTCTGCTTTCAAGGTTTATGGCTTGGCTATGAAAGTCCCTCCAGGCTGGGCTCTGTCAAGCCAGGGAAACCTGTGGTTTTCTGCTGAAATATTCGATGCAGCTGCTTCCATGCTTGCACATTTCGTTTCACCCACATGCAAATCAAGAGGGTTTGTTTGGTAAGTAAGTGGTGCAGGCAGCAGGACTCAGCATGCTGTCTGTGCCAGGAGCCCTGTGTGAATGGTCTCTACCTGCTTCATCCCCAGGGCAGCGCAGGGCTGCATGCCCAGCACTTGCACCGTGGGATCTTGGGCTCCCTGGTGTTGCTGTAATGTGAACAACAAAGTGAATTTACTCAGAGACAAATCAGAGGCGCAGCACCAGAGCCGGGGGCCAAAGCCACTGAGCTGCGGCAGAGTGAAGGTGTAGAATGGGGACTCGTTGCTTCTGGCCACTGGACCAGGAAGCCACTTCATGCTCTGCCATCTCACAATAACCATCCTCAGGAGCTGAGCATCCTGGTCCAAGGCCAGAGATGTGACTGTGGCCTGGGGGTGGCAGAAGCTCTGGTAGTGGGCAAAAGGATTTTATGCAGTGGCTGGAGCCCTGTAAGAGGCTCCCCTGGCCAGTAGCACGCTGAGCCTAGGTCTGACTCTGCCCTGGCCACTCATTCCTGGGAGATGCTGCCTGGTCATGGGACAAACGGCATCCAGGCCTCCTCCCTTCACTCCACCCCTTCCTACTCCTGGGAAGCTGCTTTTAACACATACGCATTTGCCTATTTTAAGAAGCTGCCAAGAGCACTTGCAGTCTGAGATTTCACTGTGAGCAGGACCTCCTGGGGCAGGCAAGACAACTTTCCTCCCTTTCTCTTTCCATCTGGAAGGCTGTAAAAGATGAGAAAGAGATGGCAGCAAGCCCCTTGGTGTACAGAGGACTGGTGGCACACCTGGGCACCTTCGTCATCCCCTCCCACATCAAGAAACAAAACCAGCTCTCTGGCATGTGCCCTGGTTCTGTTCTGTGCAGCCTGTGCCCATTCCGTGCCACCCCTCCAGTGCTCTGGCTCTGCCCTTGCAGTCTTGCAGCCTCCTGCACCCACAGACAAGGTCAGTGGAGGGAGGACCTCCCCATAGCTGGAAGTGGTGGCTGCAAGGCAGGCACAGTGCTGGACTCCCAGAGAGCCTTGTACCCAGCTTCACTTGCAGAATGGTGTACACACACACACACGCACACACACCCCTCCCTGCCTGCCTGCAAGAACCCCTGCCCCATGCAGAGGTGCTGTAGGTAGGCAGCTCTCCAAGCCCTAGGCTGCAGGTCACCCCCTTCTCATTCTGGCACGGCTGATGGTGCTCAGCCATTGCCAAAACCTGTTATAAAAGCCTCCTTTTTCTCCTAATGATGTAATTGGTGCCATCATCCCATTAAGAAGGCAACCCCTACAAAGAGCTTAATTAAGCAAACTACATCAAATTATTTACATCTTTCTTTCCCCTGAGCCAGGGCCCTGACCTAAGCGCCAAGGAGCCTCTCCTTAGCAGCACAGCAGCAGCTACCATGTCCTTGGCTGCCCCATGTGCACATACCTCATGCTCTCCCACCACCTGTCATCACCATCTTCCTTGCAGACAAAGGTACCTGAAGCCTTAAGATGGCCTGTGGACAGGGTCCAGGGCTGGTCACCCTGGGGCAGCTATCAGCACTGGCACTCATGACTCCACTTGCCCAAAGACAGCCTGGCTCTTGGAACAAAAGGAAAAAAAAAAAAAGAGAGAATGGTTCTTCAAGAAGTTCCTGAGATCCAGGAAACCCCAGGAGGTATGATTGCCCCACTTTGCAGGTTGGGAGGATGCTGGGGAGATGCTGCTCTCCCAGCAAGTGCCCTGGGATGTTATAAGGGGATATGGATGGTGCATTGATAAAACCAGTGGCACCCAGCAGGAGAAAGGACTTCCCTTTCCTCCCTCACTGGGCTCAGGCTGGTCTCCCATCACTACACCTCATGCCCACTGTACAGTGACCACTCTCCAGCCCTGGGATGACAGGGGACATGCCAAATCTGTGTGGTTCATAGAAACTGCCAAGGAGCCTGCTCTTTGCTGTGGGGTTGCTTTACATCCCCCATTGCTGGGGCTGCCCTGCAGAACTCTGCAGGGACAGGAGGGTGACAGCCCATGGGCAGCAGGAGGGCAGGGAGCAAGCTCCAGGGATAAGAGCTGCAGCACCAGTCTGGTGGTATAAACAGAAATATAAGACATTAAGCAAAAATTTTCAGCTTTTTGCCTCTATGAAATCAAAGCATCTTCATTTAGATTTACTGTTAACACTGAAGCGTGTCATTCATTTTAGCATATGGTCTCAGGCTCTGGCACGTCCCCAGACAGGCAGGAGAGATCTAGTTGAGGCAGGCAGCTCAAAGGAGAGGGGAGAGGGCAAGGAGCAGTTTCTGGTCCTGGCTCAGAAACAGCCCACGCTGTGGGTTCCCATCCCCAACCATTCCCCTGAATCGGGTTCTTCGCTGGGGCTCTGCTCTGCTGCTCCATCATGCCCACACCTCTCTGAACCACAGGCTCTGCTCATCCAACTGCCATCAGAGAGATAAAAAAAAAGGGGTGGGGGGGGAATAACCCCCACCCCACACACACTCCTTGCCATTTTCCTGCTACCTTTTCAGTATTCTTGAGTTACCATGGTTAGTTTTCCACCGTTCCCCTTGACCCCTGCAGCTTTCCCTTATGAGTTAGTGTCCTGGAATGTCTCTTTATGAGGTGCCTAGAGAAGTAAAGCTGACCTGATGCCAGTGCCCCCACACTGAGGACTTTATTAGTTTTTTAATTTTCTGTCTGGGTGCTCTCACTTGCCTCAAACTTTCCACAGCTGCTAGAATTTATTAACGAAGGAGCTTCATTTGTGTCCTGCCTCCCCTTTCCCCGCTCTATGAATTAGTGGGGTTGCTTTGCCAGTTGCTATTTTTCAGCATCTTGTGGGGCAGGGAAGGGTTCAGGAGACCTGGTGCAAGATTTTTCTTGCAGGTTCTGTACAAGCAAAATCTTCCACCAGGTCTCCTGAAACCCTCCAAAAAGCCCAAAAGAAACACGGGAGACACAAATGGGATCAACTATGATGGGATCATCCTGATGGCAATACAATACATGACAAGTGGAGCCTGACCAAGAAGCCAGCACCAGGACCAAGAAATAAGGGGATAAAATGGTCCGTCCACCCCCACCCCTGCCAAAAGCATAAATTCTTAAAAATTGGGGTGGGAGGGAACTTTCTTGTCTACCACACTGGAGGGGCCCTGGGACACCAAGTTGCAGACTGGTGAGGAAGAAGAGACAGAAAAGGGGTGGTGAAGGCCATGCAGAGACAAGCTGTATGGGGAGGAGAGGAGAACAAGCACAGCCAAAGGAGCAGAGAAACCCTAATATAAACTTGGCCAAAACGATATGGAAAGGGGAAGGAAGGGACAGACTTTTAAGGCAGCAGGACAAAGGGCCAAATATTTATTTATCCATAAAATAAGTCTCCGTAGCAATGAAGTGCTTCACAATATATTTTCAAAACAAGCCCAGCCATGTGGCATGCAGGCAGAGCCTCTGGAGGAAGATGTGATACCTGCCTGGGCACCACATTCTGAGGGATGACACAAGAGAGCTGGGGGTGTTTAGCCTTAAGAAGAGGAGGCTGAGGGGAGACCTTAGTTGCTCTCTACAACTACCTGAAAGGAAGTTGTGGACGAGGTGGACGAGGCACTGAGGGACATGTTTTAATGTTTGATAGGAATGGTTGGACTCAACGATCCAGTAGGGTCTTTTCCAGCCTGGTGATTCTATGATGCTATGACTGCCAGCCTCACACACAGCCACAGGCAGGGGACAGGGAGTGGGTGCTCCTTGGGGGTAGTGGCAGTTCCCAACTGGCAGGTGGCACTGGCATTATTTCTATGCCGCGGGGGGAGGTGGAGGGAGTAGGTGGGTTTTTTTAGGCTGTGTCTTGTGTAGGGAGGTGCCAGGGTCAGGCAGGTGCAAGATGCACAAACCTACCTGGTGCTAGGCAAGGAAGGAAAAAAGATGAACTGCCCCAAAATGCTGGGAG